>JAGFNQ010004297.1:524329-575730 GCA_024364735.1 Boesenbergia rotunda
CGCTATATAAAGGACCCAAGGGGTGCCATGAAAGGGGATCTATCCAAGTATTCTTGCCTAAGCTCTCTCCCTCTTCTCCCTTCTTCCTCTTGGTCGGCCACAAGCTTCTTCTCCCCTCTTCTTGCCGTGAGCACAAGGAGAAGCACCGAGGCGATGAAGTCCTTCCATTGGGACGATCTTCCTCTCCGACCATCATCGCTTTGGGATTGGGCTCAAGACATCTTCCTCTTTCTCGCCGGAATTGTGATTCCGGCCAACCTTCGTAGTGAGTTTTTTCGATGTGATTACTTCTCTCTTAGTTTTTCTTGTCGCATTCTTGTAGAATCTAGTAGTTCTCGAGAACACGATACTCGTGGCTTTGCGAAGTCATCCCGAAGATACTCGGCGTGGATGCGAATAGAGGCGGAGCTTTCAAGGAACGCTTACGGTTGGATCTCATCCCTTCCTTCGAGTTACGCGAGGTAATACGTAAATTAGTTTACGTTTCTGTGAAATTTTAAATATATGATCATGTCTACACAAGATAAAATTGCATGCTTAGATGTGTGATTAAATAATTTGAGAAATTATTTATGCTAAACCTTCACTGCACGTAATTAATTTTAAAATTACGAACCTGCATCCATGTCAACATGCACCCAGACCCAACAGTGGTATCAGAGCCGGTTAGTGTTCGACATAATCATATAATTGTTTTGCGGAAAACTTTGTCATGATCTCAATTTTGGAAAAATTTTCAATTATGGAAACTTTCCAATTATGATAAATTTCTGATTTAGGAATTTCAAGGTTTGGAAATCCTCATGAAATTTCACAAATTTTTGAAATATCTCTGTTTCTGAAATTTTATGATAATTACGAAAACTTTCCATTTTTGGAAACTTTTCAATTTTTGAAATTTCCTATTTTGAAAAATTTCCTATTTTGGAAATACGTAAGTTTTCTTTGTGCCAGAAACTTACAATTATTCTGAAAACCTTTTATTTTTGGAAACTTTCCATTTATGGAAAGCTCACAATTTTGGGCACATTCTTTCAAGAAAGTCTAGACAAATTATGGGAATATTAATTGACATTTAAATTCATAATTGGAAATTAAATTATTTACCAAATTCTTTATTTTGAATTGAGCCTTGGGGAGCCATCCAATTTAAAGTTAGTTGTTATAATTAAATTTCCTAAATTGAATTTAAGCCGTCAAATGTTTAATTTGGATTGAGCCTCGGGCAGCCGTCCAAATTATATTATCAATAAATTTTTATTTTGGATTGAGCCTCGGGGAGTCGTCCAAATTAAGTTATTGATATTAATTTTCCACAAATAAAATATGTGATCAAATCTTGGAAATTTTTGAGGTGATTCTCAAACGATAATTTCCTTATTTGATTTATGAGGTGATGCTCTTACATATTATTGTCTCCAAAATCAATTAGGAAAATGGTTTCCTCTAGAGTATATTTCCTTAAATAAGATTTTTATGAAAATAATATGTGGTTAAATTAAGGGAATCTGTCTCTTAATTTAATAAGATTTGATTTAGAGAAATCGAAGTCTTAAACATATTATTTCCGAAATTGATTATGATAATTTAGGAAATTGTTTCCCAAAACAATTCCTTGAATAAAGTATGAAATTAGAATTAGGAAATCCGGTTCCTAATTCAATTAATGAGACTTGATAAATTAAGTCACATACATACTTTATTAAGGAAATCATTAGTACATGACATAATTATATGTCATGAATGTGCTTAAATGAAATGGATGAGACCCAAAACCCCTTACAAAATATTAGGGCCAACACCTTCCATTAATATGGTTAGAACTGGAATTTTGTTTCTTGTTTTGGTTGATGGACACATCCATGCCCGGCTTGAACCTCAACATGTTCAAACCATGGAATTAGTTTATGATTAATATAGTTGGAGTCAGAGGTCAGTCCTTAGTTTTGGTTGTTGGACACATCCAAGCCTGACTAAACGCTTGAATGAGCTCCAACCATATTAAAACTATTTCTTGATTAATGGGTCAGCCATAAGCTTGGAGCATCGATTTGTTGTGCCACAGCCAAGGTCAATGTAAAGAGAGGTGCAGTTGGGTGCTATGTATATTGTTGAATACTTGTTAATGAGTTAACAACCCAATGATTTATGCAAACATTCAATTAGTTGATAGCATAATGTGATAGTTACATATGTGTAATATGTAATCGGTATAATTACCTACCTTCATAGCTAAGAATAATTTGATGGACTCCAGCCATGGTTGTTCTTATCTATGGTTGGATATCAACCTATTTGGAGATGTTCCTACGATCTCCCGAATTGATAAAATGGGTTATTAAATTTGAAAAAATAAATAGGATTTAATTAATGTATATTGATGCATTCTTTGTCATTCTCATCACATAACCTTAATTTGTATTTCTAGGATAATCACCTGATCATGTCTTCTCTGAATTTACGTTCCATTTTGAACACCAATAAGTTAACTATGGCCAAAAAGATTGAAAAGGCACCAAAAGGCACTTGCCATCACTGTGACAAGGAGGGCCACTCGCGAAGAAACTGCAAGGTTTATCTTGAGTCCTTGAAGGAGAAGGCATCCGATGCCCCATCCTCTTCAGGCATCTTCGTTATTGAATGTCACTCTATTTCCTCGTACACCTGGGTACTTGATACTGGGTGTAGCTCACATATATGTAATGACATACAGGGGCTAAGGAATAAAAGAAGACTCGTCAAGGGAAAAGCGAATTTGTGAGTTGGAAATGGAGCAAAGATTGCTGCTATTGCCATCGGAACAGATTTGCTAAAGCTCCCTACTGGAGTTGTCTTAGAATTGGATAATTGTTATTTTGTTCCTTCGTTAATAAAGAACATTGTATCTATTTTATGTTTGAATGAAAAAGGTTATCATTTAACTTTTAGTAACAATTGCTATTACATAACTTTAAATGGTGTTCTTTATGGCACCGGAACTTTATGCAATGGTATCTACAAGTTAGATTTATCCGGTGACGTTTTCAATATCGAAGTTAGCAGCAAACGTACTCGAATAGATAATCAAACAAACTCCTATACGTGGCATTGTCGTCTTGGCCATGTAAGTAAGAAACACATGACCAAATTACACCGATGTGGAATTCTGGAATCATTTGAACCCGGTTCATTTGATACATGCGAATCATGCTTAAAAGGCAAGATGGCCAAATTACCCTTTTCCAGAAAAGGTAAACCAGTGGGAGAATTGCTTGGTCTAATACATACTGATGTATGTGGACCAATGTCAACTCTTGCATAAGGAGGCTATACCTACTTCATTACCTTTATCGATGATCACTCACGATTCGGGTATGTGTTCTTAATGAAACACAAATCTGAAGCTTTTGAGAAATTCAAAGAGTTCATAAGTGAAGTAGAGAAACAGCTTGGCAAATGTATTAAGATACTTCGATCTTCGATCGGTGTGGTGAATACTTAAGTCAAGTGTTTCAAGATTATCTTAGGGACAATGGGATATTGTCTTAATGGACTCCGCCATATACACCACAGCATAATGGTGTATCTGAGAGGCGTAACCGAACCTTGATTGACATGGTTAGATCTATGATGAATCATGCAACTTTTCCAAAATCCTTTTGGGGCTATGCGCTTAAGACAGCTGTTTACTTGCTAAACAGAGTCCCGACCTAGGTAGTCTCTACTACTCCATATGAGACGTGGAATAGTAAGAAACCTCATTTATCTCACCTAAAGATATGGGGTTGTCCTGCTTATGTAAAGCGGACTGTATCAGACAAATTGGATGCTAAGTCTGATAAATGACTATTTATTGGATACCCTAAGGAAACGAAGGGTTACCAATTCTATCATCCCTTGGAACAAAAGATGTTTGTTTCAAGGCATGCTGTATTTCTAGAAAAAGAATTTCTTTTACAAGAAAACAGTGGAAGTAGCATTGAACTTGAAGAAGTTCAAGAAACTCCAATAAACATTATAGAGACACCTAGTCTAGACCCACAACCAATAACTCATAATGATGAGCTATCAGTTGAACCTAAAACAACACCACTTCTTCGTAGGTCTGATAGGACACGTAATATTCTAGAGAGATACAGATTTCTCATAAGTGAATCGAACGACGTGTTACTCATTAACGATGACGAACCTATCAGTTATGAAGATCTTCTGAAAAATTCAGAAAGTGACTAATGGCTTGAAGCCATGAAGTCGGAAATGGATTCCATGTAGAAAAATCAAGTATGAGACTTAGTTAACCCACCTAAAGGGATTAAGCCCATAGGGTGCAAGGGGGTTTTCAAGAAGAAAAACCGACATGGAAGGTAATGTTGTTACCTTTAAGGCTAGATTAGTGGCAAAAGGATATCGTCAGAAACAAGAAATTGATTATGACGAAACCTATTCGCCAGTAGCTATGCTTAAATCCATTCGGATGCTCCTGGCCATAACAACTCATTATGATTATGATATATGACAAATGGATGTGAAAATAACTTTCCTTAATGGAAACCTGCTTGAGGATGTATACATGATACAACCTGAAGGTTTCACATTGGTTAATAAAACCAAAGTATGCAAGCTTCAACGATCCATATATGGACTAAAGCAAGCATCCAGGAGCTGGAATATCCGTTTTGATGAGACAATCAAAGAGTTTGATTTCTCACAAAATCCTAACGAACCTTGTGTGTGCAAGAAGGTTAGTGGGAGTGCAGTCGTGTTCCTAGTGTTATATGTCGATAACATATTACTTATAGGAAATGATATATCAGTCTTACAGTCAGTTAAAATTTGGTTGTCCTAAACATTCTCCATGAAAGACCTGGGAGATGCAATCTATATCCTTGGGATTAGAATCTATAGAGATAGATCAAAATGGTTGCTTGGTCTTTCGCAGTCTACATATATAGACCGAGTGCTAGAAAGGTTTAGCATGTCAGAATCCAAGAAAGGTTACCTTCCCATCAGGCATGGGATCAACCTTTCAAAGACTATGTGTCTGCGCACAGAAGACGAGAGGATTTGCATGAATAAGATTCCTTATGCATCGGTAATAGCATCTATCATGTATGCTATGTTATGTACTATGCCCGATGTATCGTATGCTCTGAGCGTCACAAGCAGATACTTGTCTAGTCCAGGAATGGATCATTGGGTGGCTATCAAGCACTACAAGAAAAAATACTTTTAATGACATTGAAAAATGTCATCATATATCACTTATACTGACATTTTTGATATAGTGACATTAAGTTAAAATGTCCTCTATAGTGATGTCGTCTAAAGTCTTATCACTTATGACAATTCTTAATGTCACTATAAAATACAAATAGTGGCAATACTAATAACATGAATAATTGTTATAGTGACAAAAAATAGTGTCACTATAAGATTTATAATGACATTTATATATGCTATTTTATTATAGTAATGATGACAAATTTATATGTCCTTTAAAATTATTTATCAAGACATTTATAAATGTCTTGATTTTCATTTATAGGCATAATAAAAAATGTCACTAATGATAGTTTAGTATGACATTTTAAAATGTCATCATTAATAATTATTTATTATGATATTTTAAAATGTCTTCATATGAATTTTATAATGATATTATATATTAATAAATATCTTACCCATTTTTAATATTTTCATGATAT
Organism: Boesenbergia rotunda; assembly: GCA_024364735.1. Classification (NCBI taxonomy): domain Eukaryota; kingdom Viridiplantae; phylum Streptophyta; class Magnoliopsida; order Zingiberales; family Zingiberaceae; genus Boesenbergia; species Boesenbergia rotunda. The sequence goes on from JAGFNQ010004297.1 coordinate 530,014, forward strand.
AAATATTTATGTATATAAATAATTAACATTAACACAAATAAAAATTTTAAATTGAAATTAAAGTGTTAATCAATAATTGACAATTTTTTTGTAATACAAGACTATCAAATTAGTCACCTCAAAAAATATCTATGCACTAATCACAATCACAAATGTACCCAATGTATTTAGTTTAAGAACTAGTAAAAAATTACAATCTCTCCTAAAGCCTAAAGCAAAACATAACCAAACTTCGGAACTTTACTGCATCTTCAATCTTCAACCGTCACATCTTAAACAAAATCCAATATTCATGTGACCTACAAAAAAAAATCATATATTAATTAGTTTGTGTAAATAAAACCATAACTCTTAGACATGTCTTGGTGCAAGATAATTGAAAAGGAGGTATCTATTACTTTCCATATAAACATAAAACCATAATTCTTGGATTTGAAAATTTGCAAGGTAATTGAAAAAATGGCATCTATTACTTTCATAAAGATCCCAAATATTTAGGTTTTCCCAATTAATTGAAGAAGTAAACAAAATCCAAGCGTTGTATGTGATGGCATGCAAATGGATTTCAGGTGAGTGTGTATTTCTCCATCTACTAATCCAGTTCGCCCATATCAACTATCACTGTGAGACAAACAAAGAATCACAGTAACTATTCTAACCTGCGGTAAGCTCATCAACTCAAGAACAGCTTTTCTGGGAGTCAATTCATTGTCAATAATGCGAGCAACTGCAGTTAGAACTGGCATTTTTACATGGTACTTCTCAGCCAATGCAATAACTGCCCCAGCTGTGGATACTCCTTCAGCAACCTACAGAGTAAAAGGAAAATGATAGTCAAGTTGATAGTAGATTTTGCTTCAATCTATTGTTAGAGATAAAGAGATATATCTGAAACCTGATTCATTGAACCCAGTATATCATCAAGCTTCTCTCCTGATCCAAGCCGCAATCCGACAGTTCGATTTCTTGAAAGATTAACAAAACATGTAAGCATAATGTCCCCAGATCCTGATAGTCCAGTAAGTGTTGTTGGCTTTGCTCCCATCTTCGAGATAAAACGAAAAATTGTCACCCTTTAGAAATAAAACGCTGCAGTGAATAGATGCAATAGAGGACAGGATAGGATGAGAATCTATCCACTTCAAATATATTAAAAGTAGAAAAAAAAGAACCAGAAATAAACAAATTAATTTCATTGAAACTGTTCATAACTGATGACAAACCATAGGTATTTAAAATAACGTGAAGCAGAATCAATAGATAGCATCCACTTCAAATAGTGTAAGCCATGCTTAGGACAAGCATAAGTACATCGTGATTTACAAGGAAGGCTCTCAAATCACAAAACATGAGCAGATAAATAAATGCAAGAATACAAAAAAATAAAATATTGATGAATTGCCAACAAACAATATATAAGTAGCAGCAAATCCACAAGGCTTAAGTCTTTCACAACTAACATTTCAAACCAGCAAAGGTTATTAGTCATCAAGCATGATGTACTATCCCAATGGTCAAAACATATTTTACCTATTTTTTCGTCTCTTTTTGTGTACATTACAGTAATATAAACAAACAAAAGACAAAATATGCAAATTGTTGGAGTAATGACTAATATACAAATTAACATAAGATAAAGTCAACTTTTGGCAATGTTTGGCAGTCCTTTGGAGCTATTCTGACAAACCAGAAGCAGAACAGTTACTAGATAGGTGAATCAGGAATACAACACATACTTGTTTCTAGGTATAGATTCTAACATTGCCTAATAACAGATGCCAATAACATGCAACATATCTCAAGAATGAAAGCACATGTTTATTGTGAAAGAATGGTGAAGACATTTTCCCATGTCTTCAATTTCCTTGATGCCCATTTCAAGTCCCAATATTTCTACAAAACATCCAATTTAGAATATACAAATGCACCTCTAAAGTAATAGCACCTAAAGAATTTCATACATCTGAGCAATCGAGAGCATCATGTTAACACTGCATATTTGCTTAGATGTAATCTAACCAAAAACAAAAAAAAAAATCTAATGTTCAAATGTAGATTTTCACCTTATCACTCGAGGTTTTATTACTCAATCACTATACCCAATGGGGCATTACTTTTGCCAAGGAATGTACTGAAAAGCAAGCAATGTAAGCATTCTACAGAAACATGTGCTTGTATGTCAAACAGATCTAATGAATAGGATAGCCTACTTGGATAACATAATTCCCATATTGGTCCTGCGCCAAATCGCAAACAGACTGCATGATCTCATCCATCATAATGCGTTGAGTTTTGGATCATCACAGTACTCCAGCACTCTCTGCCATAATTAATAGTACACATATACAAGTGAAATCAGGATACACATATAATAGTATTTAAAATACTGATGACAAACCATCTTGATCAGAGATATTTTTTCCCCTTTGAGAGAGAGGCCCAAAGCCTGTTTATGTTTTAAACATGGGATGTATTTACAAGATGCGGCGGAGTGTGAGAGCCTACACAGAGATTAAACAAAGACATTTATGCTGATTTTTCTGCACACAAACCATAGTTTTCGTATTAACTATTGAAAGACTACTTGTATTGTCTCGGCTACCACTAAAACATGGATTAAAAACCATATGGGGCATATCTAGAAAATTTTCTGATGATGATGATTCTGGATGAACCAGCATGTATGAGTTTTTAAAAATAAGAAATAAATAACATAAAATTGAAAGTTTTCTTTACCTTGAGGAGCTTATCCTCAGGTTTGGGGAAGCTAATAATTGTTGAGCTGCTCTTGCCAACTTTTTGTCTTTTGATGCAACCACCATTGCTGCAACCCCAAAGGTCATTAGAAAACTCTTAGCTTCTGGAATGAAAACAATGCAAACATGGGAGTCTAGCATCTGTAGAGTTTGAATATTATTAATAAGTGAATGTTAACATGTGAGCGTGACAGAACCTAGTTTTAGTCAAATGAATGGGGCAATATATATCATATATATCAACATCATCATGCAACAGAAAAAACATAATAATTACTCATTAATGGCACAAAGCATACCTATTGGCATCTTGCCCATCAACTCTATTGCAAAAGAAGGACCAGATAACACAACAAATGGTTGACGAGGGTTTCTTAACGCACACGGAATGATTTGAGACATTGTCGATTCCCCCATCTCAAAATGAAACAGGTAATAACTCATTTGACATGTAATTATGTATTTTAAGTTTACAAAGGAAATAATAAAACTCATTTTCTTCCAATGTTTCCTTCCACTTAGTGTAATCAATTATGAATTTGTCCTCCAAATATTATAATCACAATATTATAATTTATCATATCCTAGTAACAATCAACATGTTTAGCAAATACATTTTTTTAATTGCAAGGCAATTAATGCGAGTATGATGTAAAAATAAAATGAAAATGCTTTGTTGCTTAGCCTAGTAGAATGTTTGAAGAACATCTCGAAGTAATTTACATGTGCTTAGCCTTGCACAATGATATCAACATTTTAAGCTCGAATTTGAATTTGTAACTAAATATCAGAAGGGTAGCATCAAACTGACAATCAAATATCAAATGGAAGTTACAATTCAATATTGTATGTATATAAATATAAACTGATAGCAAATATGCTGAATACAACTTTCAGTTTTCTATTGCCATTTCTTCGTCTCCAACACAACAAAATAGGAATCAACAAAGAAATCAGGCTACTTATTGAAGAATGCTCGATATGCCATAAGTTTGAAAAATTATCTGACTGTCAAGGAGGAGATACTGAGAAAGCATTGATTCACTACAGAAAACAAATCATGTTTGTGTATTATGCCAAAATATCACGCATCAGTTTTTCAGGAGCTGCAAAAAAAAATTAAAAATGAGACTCCTTTAGATATACAGATTACTGATTTTATGCTTCTGAAGTTGTGGTAGTAGTTCATAAAGCTTGTGCTAACTCTATAAATGAGACATTGTTATCCTACTTCGGTGGTCCAACTTCCCTCTCCAACCTTGTAAAGGAGCAAGTCTCTTCTACCAACCTCTAACAGATACTTAGCAGACTTTCAAATAGCATGAAAGAAATACGTACAGTACGATAGGAATGGTTAATATACGTACCTCTTCTTCTGCCGCCTAGAGGTATCCCTCCTCTAAGGATTAGTTCGTAAGCACTTTTGTTTGAGCAAGTTTAACTTGAACGCACCCGTGGGCAGACGGCGTGGCAGGGAGGAGCGCCGCACGTGGGGAGGCGCTCGCACAGCCCAGAGCGCGCTGGTGGAGGTGCGCTGGTTGGAGGCGCTCGCGTAGGGGGAGGGTCGATAGAGCAGGGGCACGCTGGTGGAGGTGCGATGGTTGGAGGCACTCGCGTAGGTGGAGGGGCGAGCAGGGAGCGAGGGAGAAAACAAAATTAGGTTTCGGGCGTGAGGGTGGAGATGAAAAGGAGGGACGACGCAAGCTCGCGCGCTGCGATTTTGAGTATTGCCGCTCGGATTTGCAGTTTTGCCGCTGCCGATTTAGGGTTCGCGCTTCGCGTAGGAAGGAGAGGGGATTAATTAGGGTTCGTGTTCGCGCGATTAAGTTGAGAAGGAATAGGTTCGCGCGATTAAGTTGAGAAGGAATTGGTTTAGATTTATTTTAATAATTAATTAAATAATTAAATAATTTATTTTAATAAGAAAATGTTTAGATTTATAATGACATTTATAAAATATGTCATGATAAAAGGTTTAATCAGACATTTTAATTATAAACTTAATCTGTTTTAATAAGTGTCATTATAATTAGTTTATAATGACATTTATCATTAAGTGTCATAAATTAAATGTCACAATAGGTCTTTTTTCTTGTAGTGAGTGACGGATAAACGAAACAAGCACAAGCATATTGAACTAATCGAATGAATTAGATTCGATAAGTAAATTAAACATAACTAAATATAATCATCCTCTCGACATAACCTAAACAAATTATTAAAACACCACTTCAAGGCATGAAATCTTACTCTTAAAGCATATTGTGTACAATTTAATCATATGTATAGACACACACACACACATACCAAGCAAAGATCAGTGTTCAATTTAAAAATCAAATTATGCATCCAACTTACAAGTCGATTACATGCACCATTAACCACTATTATAATAGCGATACTCAAACAATTCAAAGCCATATTAATTAGTGTGACATGCAAACAACCTTCCATAGAAAAAATGGACAATGTGTTCAAAGTTACATGCTAGATTCAGAGAACATGCTACTAAGGCACTGAGCAGTAACAGCATCATTGACGGCACCCAATCTTTGATAGTACCAATGCAGAACTGCAAATTTGAAACGATTCTATATATATGCATCCAACGACAAAAACTGAATTGTACAAAAAGTCAGTAGAACAAACACGTTACTTTGAGTTCACGAAATGCAAGAAAAATTTGTATTTTAGTTTTGTTTGAATCAAAGATAAACGAAGCTGCAACTAAGGAATGTTTCGTCGCAATGCCCCTCCAAAAAGTTTCTGATCTATCCTCTAAAACAAAGTGTGATCCTTTTTTGTTTTCGTTCATTAAGTTGGATTCATGTAAACCTTCAACTAGCTTGTTGGCAAACAGTAGGCTCATTCAGTTGATAGCCGGAGTGGTTAAACTTAAACATGTTTACATCATCTGCTAAAACTTTGGAGCAGACAGAGAAACCTCCATTTGGAGGGGCCAAGAAATGAGAAGTGCAGTTATCGTGTTGTCACTACAAGCTAGTTGAAGATTTCTCTACATACGTGTATCACACAATTAAGTCTTCACACAATTAAGTCTTCGCTAGGCAGCTTAACAAGCCTAGAAAAGCATTTGTGGAACTAACCAAACACTAGGAAAAATAATCACATTCGAAACTCATAAACAATTAATAGGCATGGTATTCCTTCCTTTTTTTGCCAAAATAAAAAAGTTGACATATAAAATGGATATCCAACTCCAGAGCATCCAGAAAGAACAAACAGAGAGCAAAATCAACCATTAACATTTGGTATTTCAAACATAGAACTAAGATTACAAATTTGAATGGAAATAATAAGAGATGGACCAAAAAGATTCTATTATGCATAGATTTTTAGTCTATGGTTGGAAGTCTCAAGGGGCGTACTTTATTGTTGATTTATATTGTATCGTATGTATTTATGTTGTGAACATATACAAGAGGAGAGATTTTTCTCATATGTGTATCATTGTATGGATGCGCAGGAGGTACAAATCCAAGACATGGATTACATTGAACTAAGTTGAGGTAAAATTTGGTTGAGTGAAACAAACAACACTTTGTCATGTAAATAATTCTTTTGCTTGTTGTTGATATGTAACAGATAAATTAATCATTGATTAATTGAGAAACTGTAACTGCTGAGTGAACCAGTCGATTATTACTAGTCGACAATTAATGTTTTCAGCTCAGTGTGTTATGTAAATACATAATTTTTATTCAGTCATTTATTGTAGTAGAGCTATGAAGCTATAAAAGGAAACCCTCCATAATCTTGAAGAGGAGAGACGCAAAAGCAAAAAAAAAACTCCTCCATCTTCTTTTCTCCATTTTTTCTCTCTGCCATTATTGCACTCGAGTACTCAGTCAATTCATCACAAGCAACCAATGCTTAGTTGCCAACGTGATCTTCCTACTGTATTTTGAGAAATAGACATCTATCGTAATCTCGAGGACGAATCTATTTTAAAGAAACTACATGAAATATAGACTTCAACATCTTCCTTTTCATACAAGACAACTCGACTTTCTCAGCCATCTCAACCTCGGGTCTCGGGCATCTCAGCCTCGGATATCTCGGTCTCGAACTCAAACATCTCGGCTAAATCTTCAAAATAGCCTAGCTTTTCAAATAGCTCTTAAACTCCTATCATCTTGATAAATCTGAAGTTGATTTTTAATTATATTTCAATAATTCAATTCAATAACTATCTTTATTATCTTCAGTAAATAATTTTCATCGTGGAAGATAATCCAAGAGATAATCTAACAACTATCACTTACAAATTACAATGAAAATCAACTACCCTATAAAAGTTTCTCATTAACTGCCAAGGTAAATCGAAAAGTATTCACGATGGACGATTCAGAAGTCCAACGTCTTAGAATTCATATCATATTTGAAGAATTTTTTTTTATAAAATATATCATAAATGAGATAGAATAGTAAATATTTAAAATAATAATTAATTGTCTTTACGCTGCATAAGGACTCGGAGGCAGGAAACCGTGTAACAAGCAATATGAGACGACAACTCCATCTAACTTGTTTGCCCCCTTATTAACTATAATACTATATTGACATTTTGTTAATATTCTTTAATACAGGTCTCACGTGCATTGCACGTCTCCATCGCACTACAGATATCTAAGAGAGAATGTGATTTTGGATTTGGCGGCAAAAATGAATCCATGGTCCTTAATATCTCCCTAATTTATTCCGAGACTAATATAAAAAAATAAATTATAAGAATTATTAATCTAGACTAACATATAAGAAAAAGATAAATATCTAATTTTATCATGATTTAATCTTAGATATCTTGAGATAATATCTGCTAGTCATTATTTGAATCTGAGAACTATGTCTCTCGATAATATCTGCTAGCCATTATTTGAATCTGAGAACTATGTCTCTCGATTCCTTATTATGAGATTTAACACATTATCTTTTTAAATAAATTTTACGGTCATATTTGTCTAATCAATATTCTGTTTAGAGATAATTCCTTCCAAATTAAATGCTCCATACCGTGTATCTCTATCAATTTCTCTATCAGATCTTTAAAATTTATGATAAATATCCACTTTATTACATTTATACAATCACTTTTAACTGTACACTACATAAACTATATTAAAATTTTCATTATCTTCATTTTTTTAGGATAGTAATTGATTTTACATAAGCTACTACGGATCCAATTACACGGTTTAATCGAAATCGAAAGCATAATTAATATCTAATAGAGATAAAATTTGAAAATGATGACTTAAAAAAATGACAATGGATTAACTCATTTGATATTGGAAACTTTACTTTTAAAAGTATTAACAGATTCATTTAAAGAATTTTCATAAATGCTTTTAAATAAATACTTAATTATTTTGTATGAGTTTCTATTATCCAAACAATCTAATTTATTTATGATATAATTCACGACACAACTTGCCACTACTACCATTCAAGTTTTTTTTTTCTATGAACCAATTCATTGGGAATAAAGAGTATTAAAGGCTGTCTTTAAATTTTTATATTTTAAAATTTTCATGACCCAACCACAATGGCTAGCTAGTTATGTTTCCTACGGATTGAAACATTCATCGCCCACTCCTTAGAGTGCTTGTCGGAGTCACCCTCTGATGCCTAAATCATAGAAAAGATGGAATAGTAGAAGAAGAAAAACACAAATAGCATTTGATATGATGACCATCCCTTTTATCACTTTTAATGACTTGCGGAACAAAGTGAAACTGTCATTTTTACAGTCCTTTCTAGATGATCCACAGTTTGTAAAATAGAATAAATCATAGAAGACTTCGTTCAGCAACAATAACACATGGAGAGGGATGAGGCAAGGTGGGTCACACTCTTATGACTGACTGGGCTGGGCCGAATCTGTTGGGCCGAAAGGGAATCTTATGCCCTGGTATGGTATCAAGTCCTAAACGAGTCGAAAGGGACATGCAATAGGATTTTTGTTCGGAGATGGGAAGAATGATTAATTCCATTGTTTTTACAGGAATATTAGGTAGGCAGGCAGGCTCTTGGATTAGGCAGATGAGAAGTTTTCATGGACAACTTTTAATTTCCTTTCACCACCCTTGAGATATTAATTTACGTGAGAATAAGAACAACTTCGCTTCAGCTCCACGAGACACAATTGCGTTAAAATTCGAACCACTTCTTTCCAAAAAGAAACAAATAGAGAGAAAATAATAATCGTGAATAGAGAGACGACTTTGTTTAATCCAGGTCAATGCTTGTTTATGCAGCAGTTCTTGCTTTATCACCGACAGAGACGAGGAGACTTTTAAATAAAAAAAAAACTTTCTCCCATGAATAATGGCAACCACTAATTTTTTATATATTATTCGCCACTTTTTTTATTTAAAAACAAACGGTTAGAATTGATGGCATTAATTTTGGAGTTTTTTTTTCAATATTTCTGCGATTACAAGAGACTTCATTATAGCGAAAGGCTTCCCGTACATTTATTTTAATTAATAATAATTAACAAATATGGTTGAATGCTCTGAAAGTCGAAAGAAAAGGAAAAACAACCGTCGAAAAAACGTGGCAGATATGGATGATGGACGTCGTCTTTATCCGTATTCCTCATCCTATCCACAAACGCTCCCTGATCAAGTTATTCTAATCGTCTAAAAGAGAATGACCAAGAAGCATGGCACCACGCAATATAAGAGTTCAGAAAATCCACAAGAAGATGAAACAACTACCAACGATATAAGCCTGCTTCTCCTTCGCTTTGTGATTCTGTGCTGGATTATCCATCTACTGTTTAATCTGTTGGCACTGCATGCGAAATGGGCGAAGGTGATAAGGTTGTTACCGGCGGTTTCTGCTCGCCGGGAGCCGAGGATGACGATGACCAGAGGAGCGAATCTTCATCGTTTTACGGCGATTCCGACGACTCCATCCTGTCGTCGACGTCGTCGGATCTCGCGGACGACGCGACCTACTCGTCTCCGAGCTCGTCGTCGCCGTCTTCTTTCGACTTGTCGTCGCTCGTGGCCGAGCTCCCAGTCAAGTGAGTATATATACTGAAGTGTTTGATTTAATTACATCTCGTCGAGTCCTCTGTTATCAGTCTCGTTTCTGCAACACAAGCTCTTCGATGGTTCTCCAGCTTATGAGGTTGAGACTGTCAAACCTGCAGAAGAGGGCTGTCCAGGTATTTCGAGGGGAAATCAGAATCTTTCAGATCTCTGTCTGAGGTTCGATGCGTTGAAGATCTTGTAAAACAGGAGACTCCCAGCAGAAAGAGGTCGAAGGCATCTGGAGATTATGGGTTCGATTCGACTCAAAAGCGGTACAACAAACCGAGATTCCCTGGCAGGGCAATATCGAAGAAGACATCCAAGGGTTCATCTGTCTTTTGGCAGGCGAGGAGGAACAGAAATGGTGGTTTGCCGAGCAGCAAGATGCCCAGCCTGCCTCTGCACCAGAACCCGCAGTGAAGATGCACAATACGTTTGCATTACCATATTTGACTTGACAAGAGAGAGTTCATTTTGGTCAGCGATCACCTTTTTGTTTTATTTATGTCACAGAACAATGAACATAAGAACATCCACGGTAATTGAACTTTCGTGAACTCTAACTATTTGGTTGTCATATCTGAGCCACGTCATAATAAAAAATCTCATATATTCTTTCATTATTAAAAAAATCTTTCAACCATTTTTTTAGGGCCCATACTTTTATTTTTCATCTATCCTCGTATATTATATTATATATAATAATTTTTTACTAAATTTAAATGTATAAATTATTAATTACAATAACATTAATAATTAAAAATTACATAAATATTACCATATCAATTGATAAATTATTTTTTCACTAATTATAATCGTATCGTACCTAGATATACCAAATAAGTCGGTTCGAAGTTGATGATGCACTTGATTAGCACGTAGCTCACAATTTTCCGAAGGTATTCTTGAAATTCTTAGGTGGTGCCTTGAAATATTTGTGATGGAGGATCTCCTTCATCATCTGACCAATTGACTATTGTATCTCCCTCATTATCGATAATCATGTTGTGTAAAATAATGTTGGCAAAAAGCGATTCGCTCGCCCCAGCGCCCCCGCCAACCCGTCTCAGGGCCAACACAGAGGAGGTAAATCACGGGGCTACTAGCCCGGATGTGTGGCTAGTGCGTGGGGAGGGTGAGCATACTGAATGTTGTGCAAAATAATACATGTATACATGATGACCTTCAAATTATCTTTGTACCAAAATCGTATTGGACCTTTGATAATTGCCCATCGAGATTTGAGAACCCCAAATGCCCGCTCGACATTTTTTCTCGCGGCATCTTGTCGTTCTTTAAACATTTTTCTCTTGGAATCCTGGGGGCATGGAAAACTCTTGACGAAAGTAACTCATTCTGGATAACTCCCATCAGTCAAATAGTATCCTTTTGTATATTGTGTATTATTAACTGTAAAATTAACCTCAGATGCATTTCCTTGTAAGATATTGTTGAATAAAGGTGATTCATTAAACACATTGATATCATTACGTGACCCTGCAATCCCCAAAAAGGCATGTCATATCCATAAGTTCGCAGATGCGACTACTTCAAGCACAATTATTGGGACGCCATGATCTCCCCGAGTAAACTGGACCTTTCCAAGTGACGGGGCAATTTTTTCATCGCCAATGCATACAATCAAGACTACCCAACATATCAAAAAAGCCGTGTCTTTGCTCATGCATTTCAAGCAAGTGTTGGATATCAACAACATTAGGTCTTCTCAAATATTGAGTTCCAAACACTTCAATTATGTAAAGAGAATAAAAATAGAGAAAAGAAAAGAGGTAACAAAATAACTTTATTGATTGAATAACTCGTCCATGAGATATATAATTTATAGAGGTTTAAGATGCTTAGTCAAATAAAAAATTAATAAAAAATACTATAAATTAACATATTTATAAGAAATTGTCAATTAACATATTAATAAAGAAAATTTCTAATCTAATAATTAATATATATAAATTTATTTTGACTCGGTCAAAACTCTTATAAAACAATTATTCTCTTTTACCCCCCCCTCGAAAAATTAACGGGAGATCTCTGACGTTGAGTTTGCTTGTTAGCCTGTTAAAACGCTGTTGCCTGAATATGGCTTAGTGAAGATATCAGCAATCTGATCCTTTGCAGAAATATAAGAAACCAATAATTGTTGAGTCGTCAGATGCTCTCGAACAAAATGAAAATCAATTTCTATATGTTTTGTACGAGCATGAAAGATTGGATTTGCTGTTAGATATGTAGCCCCAATATTATCACACCAAATTTTTGGTGTAATATTTGATGCAAGATGAAGTTCAGAGAGAAGTGATTGAAGTCAAATAATTTCAGATGTTGCATTTGCTATAGCCTTATATTCAACCTCAGTGCTTGAACGAGATACTGTAGGTTGCTTTTTCGAATTCTATAAGATAAGATTTCGTCCAAGAAATATTGCATATCAGTAGAGCGTCTATCTTCAGGAGAGCTTGCCCAATCCGCATCACTATATGCATGTAAATCTCGAGATGATTGTCGATATAAAAGAAGACCATGTAAATTAGTACCTTTGAGATAACGAAGTATTCTTTTCACACTTTTCCAATTTTGTTCAGTAGGAACATGCATGAACTGACAAGCATAATTTACTGCAAAGGTAATATCAAGTTGTATGATAGTGACATATTGTAAAGCTCCAACAATGTTTTGACAAATCTGGGGATCAGACGTAGTAGGTGAAAGTGCAAGAAATTAGTAATAACAATTGGTGTAGAACTGAACGTGCTCCATCCATTTTAGCTCTCTAGAGAACTTAGTAATATATTTACTTTGAGAGAGGAGACAACCTTCTTTATATGAATAAGATCAATACCAAGGAAAAAATGAGCATTACCTATGTCTCGAATAGGAATTTTTGATTGAGATGATTTAATAGAGTTATAATGCCCTTTTAATTATTATCGGTTATTAAAATGTCATCCACGTAGATGAGAAAAAATATCATAGATCCGTCATTAAATTGATAGAATAGAGAAGATTCAATCTTTGATCTAGAAAATCCTTGAATTTGCAACCACTCTGATAATCTATGAAACCATGCATGAGGAGCTTGCCGAAGACCATAAATGAATTTCTTTAGCTGACAAACATAGTTGGAAATTGTAGATGGATAAATCTATGTGGTTGCTCCATAAATATTGTTTCCTCAAGATTGCCATGAAGGAATGCATTGAAACGTCTAATTGTTGTACAAGCCAATTAGAACTAAGCTATCGATAACAATAGTCGGACAGATGTAATTTTAACAACTGGGCTAAAGTGTCGTTGAAGTCAATACCTGGTTCTTTATTAAATCCTTTGACTACAAGTCGAGCTTTATACCATTTAAGAGAACCATCAGCTCGATGCTTAAGGCGAAATACCCATTTACAGTCCACAACATTCATAGAGGAAGTGCGTGAGACTAGACTCCATGTTACATTACGAAGAAGTGTATCAAATTCCGTAGTCATTGCATTGTGTCAATTTGGATCCTTGTTTGCTTGAGAAAAATAAGTTAGTTCAACAAATTTTTAAAAAGCCACTAGAGCTTCTGGAAGAAAATATTGAGTTGTCATTGGTGGACAACGTGCATAAATGTCGCTTAAGGAAGCATGCGGTGAGGAGTATTATCATCTGAATCACATGTTGATGGTGACGAGAAGTAGAATGACATGGTAATTTTGATGATAGGCTTGCATTATTTGAGGATTTAGAATTAGAAAGCATATTATCTTCGACTGGTGAGACTTTTGAGATTGGAGTAGCAGCTTGAGGTGATTCTGATGGTATATTGGAGTTATTAGAGATTTCCGGAGTAGGACCTATTATGTCAACACTTTTGATAATGTTAGATGGCATCAAGAATGTCACCTGTATCTCAAGGAGAGATTGAAGAAGTTGCTGAAAAAGGAAATAGAGACTCATCAAAAGTAACATGTCGTGAAATATATATCTGTCCAGTTGGTATGTACAAGCATCGATACTCATGGTGTAAACTGTTATAACCGAGGAAAACATATTGTAAGGAACGAGAGTCAAGTTTATGTTTAGAGTAGGTGCGTAACCATGGATAACATGCGCAGCCAAATATTCGAAGATAGGTATAATCAGGAGTTTGATTATGAAGTTTTTCCAAAGGACACATATTATTGAGCAATGGGATAGGAAATTGTTTTATGAGATATACTGCAGTAAAACAACTTTATCCCAAAATTTATGCGGAACCGATGCATGATAAAGAAGAGCTAAGGCAGTTTCAACTATATGTCTATGTTTTCTCTCAGTGGAGCCATTTTGTTTTGGAGTATAAGGGCAAGAGATTCTATGAACAATTCCACAAGAGTCAAGATGACGATGAAGAACTTGATATTCCCTCCTCAATCAGAATGAAGAAAGAATATTTTATGATTAAAATATCGTTCAACTTGATTTTGAAAATGACGGAATATGTCTAATAAATCAGATTTTCTTTTCATAGGATAAAGTCATGTATATTTACTAAAATGATCATTAAATGTAACATAATATTGGAAACTTGATTAACAAGAAAGGTGCGGGGCCCCAAACATTAGAATGAATTATTTCAAATAGAAAATTGGAAACACGAACGGATGAAGAGAAAGTAACTTATGACTTTTAGATTCCATGCATTCTTGACATGAATGAGATGGAGAGGAACTAAAGGAAGTAGGTAAATCGTACCTATTTATGATCGACGGAATAATACGAAGGGAAGGATGACCAAGTTGAGCATGCCAAGTTGGTTTATTTGTGCGTTCACCAATAAAAGCTTTGATTAAAGAATTTTAAAGATAATAAAGGCCATTTTTTATTCTCTCATGAAACATAGTAGTATTTGTTCCTCCATCTTTTATAAGATAATGATTATGATGAAATTCAAAAAAGACATTGTTATCGAGGCAAAACTGACGTACAGAGAGTAAATTTTTAGTAATAGAAAGAATATGAAAGACGTCGCACATGTGAAAAGTGTTAAATACCGAATTTTCAAGGGTTGAAAGGGAAAATTTTGAAACATAGGGGTATTGTTGGGATTAACAGAGCTTGGAGGGCCTTTTTGCAAAAAGCCAAAAACATTATTAACCCTAACTTTTCCTCTCATTAACACCCTGTTTGGAAACCTTTTAAGTAAGGAATTGAAATTCAATTTCGGTCGGAATTGAATTCCGACCGGAATTGAATTCCAATTCCCATGTTTGGAATGAATTGTAAAAAGAGAATTAAATTCAATTCAATTATTATACTTTTACGATTTTATCCCGCGAGGATAGAGCCGGAGCAACTTTGATTTGTTTTGTGAGGGGACGATTTGGTAATTTCATTTGTTTAAGTGAAAGGAATTCAATTCCTTTCACAAATCACATGTGTTTAGGTGTGATTTGTTTTGAGGGGTTTGAAAGGAATTGGAATTCAATTCCTTAGCAATTCCTTCCTGAAAATTGCTACCAAACGATGGAATTGAATTCCAATTCCCATGGGAATTCCAATTCCTTCCTTTCCAAACAGGGGGTAATCCCTATCACAGTTTCTTTTCCCCGTGCTTCCGCCCGACGCCGACACCCCCACCGCACGAGCAGTTCCCCATCGCGCCCTCTCTTCTTCTCCTTCTCCTTCTTCTTCTTCTTCTTCTTCTTCGTCTCCTACGCCGTAGCAGCTTCCTGATTGGGCTGTTGCCTTGCGTGAGTTACCGACGCCGCTCACTGACCAGCCAACGCCGAGCACTAGTGATCGTCCTTCCCCACTCACGAGCCGCAACTCCTCCCCTCTTCTGTTTCACCGCCCGACGCTAGGATCATGTGAGCGAGAGCCACCAAGCACTCCGGCAGTCGGTGATCCGCCTCCCTAACCTCACAAAGGCATCGGGCACAAAACTAGGGTTTGCCTGCCCTATCTCCGCAAAGGTAGATTTTGGAGGTGAGGAGGGTTCATCAGAGTAGAAGTAATCCTAACAGCAGTTCTGATTTCGTGATTGTTGATCACGCCCGGATCTGAGCAGGGGATTGTTCCCTGCTGCCGAATCTCGGGTAAGCTTTTTAGATCTGTTCAATGCCTATTTGAGAATGAATTGATGTTGGGTTGTGTGGATCAGTAAGGATAGTATTGTTGTTTTTTTTGTTTTGGATTGAAAAATTGGAATTTGATGTTGTGTTTGGATGTGGTTGCTGATGGGTTTTGAGTTGTTTTTCTCCTTATTGGATTCAAGGTGTAGTGAAACTCTCTTAGTTTGATATTGGATTGGGTATTTGGATGATAGATCCCATTTTGATAAGTTTGAATGAGTGGTAGTTCCTTGGGTTAATTCAGAAATTAACTCGATAATCTGATGGTGATAATTATGTTAGGATGGAACTTCTTGCTATTGATGATTTATTTAAATACAGGTTGTGATTAGGATGTATCTTAATCATGTTTAGTATTTTATTTGGTTAATTTATTTAATTGTATAAATAGCTAAATTTAGTCCTTGACACAGGACCTTGAGTTGGACTCGCACGGTTGATCGTGAAGAGGTTATTTCGGGTACATTCTACAACAAAAGGCGGGTACTTCTCCTTTGTACTCGTGTAGTTCTTTTATCTTAAAGCATGGTTGTTTATGTCTAAATAGGTTGCTTGACCTTGTTCTTTGCCGTTGATTGTTTATTATCGCCGTTGATACCTTTCTTCGTTGATCTTTGAGTTATCCGAAATTTCGTATCCGTACAGGCTTCCGTTAAATTTTTGTTTTGTAAAGTACCGCTTGTACATGAGTACTTAAAGTTCATTAAACACAACTAGATTTATTTGACATTAGAAATATCCTACCTTGTAGTTTAGTCGCATGTTCGTTGGTTTCTGATTGGTTCCTAGTTGGTTTCTGATACATGTTGTTTCTACCGGCGCATCGTTGTTTTTCGATTGTTCTTGCATCTTGTATCATGCACCATATATGCACGTTGCATACTAACGGCTAATGGTTTTCATTTGATTAAGCCGTTGTTAGTCATTTAGTTGCTCAGTTCAGTCAACCACTTATTGTCGTGGTAGTTGCTAGAGTGCAAGTAACTGCCCTGTTATGTCACACATGTTATAGTTGTAGGCAAACAATGTCACACCCCGAGACTATTGGAGCCGCTGATCCAATATAAAATCGGACAGCATCTCCCCTATCGGGCGGACAATTTACACATATACACAGACACACACAGATATAAAACGGCCTCAGGCCACAAAGCAGATATATATAAATGGGAAATGAAAATATCGCAATACCACAAATCCGTAACACTCACCTGAGCCGCCGCCAGGGCAAACGCGCAGCAAAACAACCAACACATAGTCCAACAGAGGACTCAAAAATACAATACCGCAAGAATAAATTCAATACAAGCCCACGGTAACAAAACGAATACAAAACATTGACAATGCTATCAAAAGAAAACAAAACCAGCGGAAGCACCCATCCAAATGGAGTCGTGGGGGCCTGGTACCGACAACTGGGGTCCTCCGGCGAACTATCAACCTGAAAACAAAAATATTACGACGAGTGGTGAGTCCAAGTGGACTCCACGGATATATAGAAAGATATACATGGCTGAACAAAATAGCTGAGTAAGGTATAAAGAAACAACAGGATACAGTCTCAACAACAATATCAGAATATGCATAACTAAAAATACAACTGACTGTACATACCAGAAATCAGTCTACCCTGACCATAAAAGACACGTACCAACACGAGGAAGTGCTAGGTCATCAAACCACACATAAGTAAATCCTGTACGTGCATGTCAAACAAGTGCAGTAAATAAATGCAGCAATCACAATCAAAATACAAAATGCATCATATGCACATGATGCAATGACATGGTCACCCCTGACGCCAGTCAAGCCACCGAGACAGGCGATACTGTGTCGGCCGAGTGGGTAGAGCTGTGACACTGTACGCACCCTGCTATCACTGCTCCTGAGTGACCGAGTAGACAGGATGCTGACGGGGGACCACCCCTACCCCATGTATATATGAGGGAGCGTCACTCTCATCTCCTCTAGTCTATGGGAAGAGAAGGGATCCCTGCCTGCTACCACGCTCCGAAACCACTACCCATGAGCGGTCGAGCGGAGCAGTACAGAGCAAATGCACACACCCAACGGTATCCACTAACCCATTAGTGGCCGTGTGTGCATATCATGTACTGGAAGACGATAGGCTCAACCATAAGCGAGTCGCTGATCGCCGGCATGCAACAGTGCAGGTATGGTGCATGACTCAAACACATGCAACCCCGCCAGGTCATCATATATGACTCAACATAACATGCACAGGTCGATCACAGGTATAATAACCTAACCATCATGCCTCTAAGTGCACATGCAAGTAATAACAGAAATCAAATCAATGCAGATATCAAATGATATGTCACCATAACCCAATCAGTCTATATCTAGACACACGTGCAAGTATGACTACACACAATCAATGCAACCATACAGTGGTCTGCTATTCTATATCTACATACTCATGTCATACCCATGCTATACAAAATCAAATAACAAATAAACGAGACTGTATAGAAAGAAAATTTAGATCATATCCAAAGGTCAAGTATAAGTATCAAGCAGGATAACAAAACGGTAATAGATAAAGGTCAATAAAAGCCTACTGCATAAATAACAACTAGCCATGCATAAAGATAAAGTGGATCTACAGATACAACCAAGAAGTACCCGCCTCCAAGTAAGTGAAGTCCGTATCAAACAGAAAGAACCATCCGCCAATAATTCAAATCAAGCTCATGTATCAAGGATGTATTTAATTAGCTATTACACAAATGATAGCTAGCTAATAAATCCCTATGCCATGCTCAGGTTAACCTAATCATTTCCTTTCCATTTAATTACTTCTAATTAAATGAAAGGCTTCTAATTACTCCGCGTAATTAAGATTAGGTTAAATTCAAAGTTTATTCACAATCTCATAATCATTTAATTAACCACGTAATTAAATGATTTGTGTTGTGTATCATCTCCTCGTTTTCAATGAAACCTAATCCCATTCCTTTTAGTCCAGGTTAGACTTCACGACACAATAGAACCTAAATTTAACAAATTCCACCAAGATCCTCACATAATCAACTTCTCACAAACTGCCATCTTAAATTCAAATCATGATCATAATTAAAGCTACAAGATGGATTCAAACTTCTAACAGTGTTAACCATTCAAATACAAATCCAAACTAATCTGCTCTAATCCAACCCAATGCCAATCCCAAATTTAATAGCAACTAACATAACAAACTAATCCAATCAACTTACCACGTATCCCAGCTCCAATTGCAGACCTTCACAGCAACAATAGATGAGGGAAATAGAGCCAAGTCGAGTTTCAATTTTCGGAATCAAACCTGCTATCACACACACAGATCAGTTTGTGTTCCCCTCCTTAGCTCTAACCCTTCAACTAGGAGTCTAATACAAACAACAACTTACCTCAGATCCGGAGCTTGGACCAGAACCCAATTGAACTAACAGAGCCAGATCTTACAAGAGCACCTCCTACAACACGAATTGGAAATCAATTTCCCAACATCCAAACTGCCCAAGGGCAGAAACCAAAAACTCAATTCCAGAAATCAACTGGCACACATCTGACCAATCTGAAGTAATTGCTGTTAGTTTTTGGGGACTACCGAACCAATCCACAACATAACTCACCTGAGGATGTGCCGGAGCAGTTCCCTTGCATAGATCAGACACGATTCGGGCTTAGGTGCTAGACTTCCCTTGCGAAGTGAAATCCATCAGTATCAACAGTTGCAAACAACCTCGCTCTGCCTTAATCTCACCTCCTTCTGGCCGAGGGCGAGGTCTCAAATCCCAGATTGGAAGAGGATGGAGACGACAGGTGGTCGCGCACCACTGGAGGAAGCGATGTCCAGTCGTGAGGCCGCGGTGACGGAGGCGGAGAGGAAAAAAGTCTGGATTGGTTGCGACTAGGGCTCACGGGCACAATGGGGTGGGGTACGGCGAGACCGAAGCTTATAAGGGAGGTTACTCTTGCATTTCAATCCTCTAAATTTTCTTCCATTCCACTTTAAGCCCCTGATTTTGGGAGTTTAAACTCTTTAGCCCCCCAAACTTAAATTTTTAGGGTAACCTAACCCTTCAAAACTCCTCCGGATTTGGTAAGCCCTATTTCCTTTTTCCGAAAATTTCCCGGAGTGGAATAAAAGTATCGGATTTAACATCCTCCCCCACTAACAAAAATTTGCTCCCCAAATTTTATTTTTCACCAACGACATACATTAGGAACTCGTATGCAGTACTACATAGGTACAATGGGTAACCTAATACTCTGTTCATCTAACTCAACAACTAAGTGAAACTGCATACAACCTAGGTGAATCAGTGGGGGGTATCGAACTCGAATCTTCCATTCAAGCTCCCAAACCCTATCATCTCGATACTAGTGAACCCAGTAAATCCAGTGATCTCCCAAAACCATTGATTAATGACCAAAAATCTCTCCAACTAGTAAGGCACCCCTAGACTCCATGATCTAGCCGTAAGCACTTGCTAACCCTCAATCAAAGGTATCCGTGACGGGCACAAAAATAAAACTCTACTCATATCTATCCCTATTTAACTGGAAATGCGTAAATGACACATCATACTGCAAAAAGTCGATCCCTCGGTCCGGGGTACCTCCTCTCTGGTGGCAGCATATACTCATCCCGTCTCTGGCGGTGGAGGTGGTACTGTCGGATACTGCTGTGGCTGTGGCTGTGGCGGTGGCACTGCTTGATACTGTAGTGGCTGTGGTGGCGATACTACCTGATACTGTTGTGGCTGTGGTAGTGGCACTGTCGGATACTACTGTGGCTAATACTGCAGCTGATATGGTGGATAATGCTGATACGGAGGAGAAGTCTGGTACTGAGACCCTGAGGTAGTAAAGGGTGACACTATTGGGATGCTGGAGTGCTCATATCTGTACATACAGTAAACAGCTGCTGGAGGGGCGGACCACGGTTGACGGAATGAATACTGAGTCTTATGTCCTCCCTCCTGAGATCTTAGCCGACTCGAAGGTACACCCTGTCCCGTAGCTCTCGTACTCTCATTCCGTGCCTTCAGCGCACAATCTCAACTCAGATGTCCAGGTAGCTTGCAGTAGTAACTGTTGGAACCCGGATGGCTAGAGAGGGGGGTTGAATATAGCCAAACACTTTAACCTTTGACACTTATCAAATTTCTGCACTCAACCTTATCAGTAGCACAGTGGAAAAAACAATGGAAACAAAGCAGTGCAGAAAACAAAAACAGAAAACGAAGGCAAACAAACACAACTAGCAAGATCGCTAACAAGGAGGGTTTACAAGGTTCGGGGATAACTTGCCCCTACTCCTTGGCGTGCCCTTAAGGTGGGCGATCCCTTGATCGTCGGCAGATCAAGCCCCGGTTATCACCGGATAGAAAGCAACCTCCTTCTCGGTGGAGAAACCTCTCCACAGCGTTTCAATCACAGATATAGGTTTAAGCACAATGAAACAACAAGAAAGATCTTACTTAGCACTTAGCAAAGACAAGAACACAGCAAGCTCCCTCAGAGCTCCACCCAGCGACGATCTCACGCAAGAGCCCTCTCCTCGTGTCTTCTCGCTATTAGACTCGGAGCTTCTTGTTCCCTCCTTCAAGCGCTCAAGAAATGAATGGTTGCTTCACAGATTGTAGTTGCTTGCACAAGATGATGAAACTTCAGAACACGCAAGCAAGATGTGGAGAACACAAAGGCGCAACAAGAACTCAGTTCGCAAACTCTAGAACTCTGTTTCAACAAAGCCTTCTTCCGCCCTTTTGTTTCTCCACTCAGCATCAGGTGACAGCATCTCCTGCAACCTCCAGCTGCTTCCCTGCCAACGCCAGCTACCACTGAGCCCTCCCTGGAGTTCCTGAGCTCCCCTCAGCCAAGCTCCAGTCAGCAGCTCTAGTCTGCAGCTCCAGCCGTTGCAACCTGAGATGGAAAACGGACAAACCTGCTCCAAGGAAAGCCTCCATTGACTTCTCCTTGAGTGTTTGAATCCTTCCCTGTCACTTGCAGCTTGATCAGAGTATTAGAACAGCATATCACTTAGTAAATCAAGAATCAGAAGTTAAGCGCAGAGAATCGGATACGTTCAGACGCGATCAGAGCGTCTGACAGTGTATTTTGAATTAAAGTGATCGGTCACCGGACCGATCAGAGAGCCTCCTGATCGGTCACCAGACCGATCAGGCTAGGTCCAGACCGATCAGGCTCCATCCTGATCAGTTCCCAACGCTCAATTAGAAATCACGATTTCTTTGGGACTCTCTTGGATCGATCACCAGACCGATCCCAGGTTGTGGATCGATCACCCGACCGATCCACCCCTTTATCGGGCAATTTCTGAGCTTCGCAGTCCAGACCTCCTGATCGATCACCGGACCGATCAGGAAATCTCCTGATCGATCACCGGACCGATCAGGAAACCTCCTGATCGGTCACCAGACCTAGACCCGACCACGGTTCGGAACCGACGATTCGACGGTTCGGAATCGCCGGTTCGACGGTTCGTGGGAGGTCGACCTTAACCTTAACCGCCTAAGCCGGTTACGGTTCACGGTTCGGTTCACGGTTCGTCACGGTTCAAGATTATTATATTAAAAAAATTAAAAATTAAATTAAAAAAAAATAAATTTAGGCACTTTAGGCAAAAAAAGAAAAAAAGGCAAACGCAGCCGACATCTCCATGAGCTGAACGATGACCGTATCCGAAAATTCCCATTTTATCATTTTCTATTTTCATCCTTTCTTAAAATATGGTTAGAGAATTATGAAATTTATAATATGCCTATTAAATATATATTTATACGGGTCCCACGAAGGCAGACCTATAAGAATGGAGATGGAATACCGAGTAAATGGTTACCGATTGAGGAAATTATGGTCTCTCTCGCTCGCTATAAGACAAAGGTCGAGGCTCCGCTTCAGCTACTCGCTCTGTTGGAGAAAGCTTTTTCGATTGGGTTTCTTCCGTGTTTTTTGATGATGGATCGAGGATGTGCGGAGGAGCGATCATTTCCGGCTGCATTTCAAATGCGAGATCCCGGTGCGTGAGAGCAAGAACCACCACTAATTCCAAGGAGAAAAATAAATTTAATTTTTTATCAGAACCATCACTAAATCCAAGGAGCAAATAAATCCAATTTTTATTCAGATTAAGAACAAGAACTATTTCGGTAAATTATTCATCAAAATTTTATTTGTTTTACTAACATATATATATAATATAATTTTTTTTGGGACTTATAAGTAAATTTTTTATGACTTTTTAATAAAAGAAACTAAACATAATTTAAATAAACATATTTGTGACAGTTTTATCAAATCTAAAGTTAATGAATGGTGAATTAGTCCCACATCGCTAACTGCTGAATGTTTATTTGGGAAAGAGCTCTATATAAGTCCAGGCCAAGCATTAAAATCTTAAGTTAATGAATGGTGAATTAGTCCCACATCGCTAACTGCAAAATGTTCATTTGGGAAAGAGCTCTATATAAGTCCAGGCTAGGCATTAAAATGATTTGTAGTCTTTTTGTTAAGATTAAGAGTAGTATTTATTTTTGACAATTTAATACATGGTATTTGGAAGATGATGCCTGCTCAAATACCTTACCTGTAAAATTTTTTGCAGACTTCAGGCGAACCGGCGGTTAACTGCCGGTTCGCTGGTTTTAGCTGGCCGAACCGTAACTGGCACGGCATCCTGCCGGGCCGGTTCCGGTTCGGCTCGGCGAACCGGGTCAATGGGTCAACCAGCCCGTTGACCCGGGCCGGTTCCGTGCCGGGTCCGGGCTGGACCCGGCCCGGGGTAGGGTCTAACCAGACCGATCAGGTCGTGACCAGACCGTTCAGGCTCTGTCCTGATCGATCATAGAGAGGAACCTGCGATGTTGGATCGTTCTCCAGAACGATCTGCATAGTGATCCTGATCGGTCACCAGACAATTCAGGAGCAGTTCAGCAAGGGAACTCAACCTCACTGTTTGCTTCCTGATCGGTCACCAGACCGATCAGGAGCAAAGCAATGGGTGAAACGCATACTCCCTGATCGGTCACCAGACCGATCAGTCATCGCTGACCGATCCACGAAGGAGCACCGTGCCAACTCCCTGATCGGTCACCAGACCGATCCAGGGGCTCCAATCTAGCCCTCCAAGCTAAGGATTTTTCACCTAGCCCTCCAAGTTTGGAATTTGCACCTAACCCTCCAAGTTAGGGCTTTTCACCTAGCTCTCCAAGCTATGACTTTTCACCCAACTCTTCCGGATTAGGACTTTCCAAACCTAGCCCTCCAAGCTAGGACTTGATCCTCCAAGCCAGGACTTTTTCACCTAACTCTCCAAGATGAGAATTTTCACCTAACCCTCAAAGTTAGGACTTTTCACCAAGCCCTCCAAGCTAGGACTTTTCACCCACCTCTTCCGAATTAGGACTTTTCACACACCTAGCCCTCCAAGCTAGGATTTTTGACACCTAACCCTCCAGGTTAGGATTTTCCAACACCTAGCCCTCCAAGCTAGGATTTTCCATACCATGTCTGATCCCCAACCAGGACTTAATCATAATCAACCTAAACTAAAATCGATGTCAACACCAAAACAACAATCAGGGTCAGACTGCATCAATAGTAACAAACCGGATGCTCCAGCGGACAATCCACCCTACTATGCGCTCGAGAACCACACTGTGCACAGTGCGATATATCAGTAGACTGCTCTCGACTCTGCTGATAAGACCGGGAGGACACTGCTGCGGTACGTCTAGACCTCTGCGGCCGAAATGATGTCTCAGAAGTGCTCTGAGCTGCCTGACTCTGATTGCCCCACTTCTGCCCTGTGGTCTGCGGTGGCTGAGATAGAACTGAACTCTGAGCTGACTCCATTCCTTTCTTTTTCTCTCCGTTCACCTCCTGCAGAGTCATCTTGATCAGGAGGGCTTTCTCCAAAGCCTCCCGGTACGATGCAGTATTGAATCCAGCAATGTGTAGTTTGATATACCCAGCTAGTCCCCGAGTAAAGTGAAGCATCCGCGATCTGTCCTCGGTGACCAGCTCGGGACAGAATTCAGCCAAACGGTTGAATTCTGCACTGTACTCCATGACCGTGCGACTCCCCTGCTGCAGAGTCAGGAACTCCTGTCGTTTAGTCATCTGATAGGCTATCAGAACGTACTGACTCTCGAACGCCTCTCGGAAGCTGGCCCAGGTGAGGCGCTGCTCTCCAATGATCGTGCGCTACGAGGCCCACCAAGTAACCGCCTCATCTCGTAAATGGCTTGCAGCCAACTCCGCCTTCTCCCACTCAGAGCAAGCCATGTAATAAAAAGTACCCTCCAGCGTCTCTAACCAAGAACGGGCAGCCCGAGGGTCAGATCCTCCGTGGAACAACGTAAATCGGCCTTTCACCGACTTTGACAGCGCTGGTATCCGTGCTCTGGCTCTGGCCCAATCTGCCGGAGTAGTAGGAGCTACCAGTGGAACTACAGAGGGTGCCACGACAGAAACAGTAGACAGAACCGTGGAAAATCCCGGAACAGGAGCCACTGGCAGGACCGGATAAACTGTCGGAGCAGGAACAGCTGAGGGTGCCGCAGAAAATCCCAAAAAAGGAACAGATAATGGCACTGAAGGGTAGACAACTGTGGGCACCACCGGGGGTGTAGGTGCTGCTGGGCACGCTGTAGGTGGTGCCGATGGTGGTACGACCGGGTACGGAACTGCAGGCACCGCTACAGGTGTAGCAATAGGTACCGATGATGGTCCCGCTAAGTATGCAGTCACAGGCACTGGTGCTGGTACTGTGGGAATTAATGGTGTGGTGGTCGCGGGTGGTACGGTCGGAACCGCTGACAGTAATGGAGATGGGGGCCTCGGAACAACCGGAGGAGTCTGTCCATGACTGACCGGCCCGGTCTCCGTCGGTCTCTCGAGTGACCTGGTCACCGGAGATCCAGTAGTAGACTTACGTGGCCACCCACGACCACATCTCGATGCGGGGCACGTCCATGCCGTGTCAT
Organism: Boesenbergia rotunda; assembly: GCA_024364735.1. Lineage (NCBI taxonomy): Eukaryota > Viridiplantae > Streptophyta > Magnoliopsida > Zingiberales > Zingiberaceae > Boesenbergia > Boesenbergia rotunda. The sequence continues at coordinate 555,960 of JAGFNQ010004297.1, forward strand.
ACCTATTACAATATTAACCATGGGTTACTAAAGGTATAAGTCACTAACCTTATAAATTATACAATTGTCGCCCGGAGATGTCCCGTCGCCGTCAGGTCCCAGAGTTCAAATCACGCCGCAAAACGACTCTGAAGATCCGAAATGTACTCGGGTAGATATCATCAAACCCGAGCTCAGACACCTACCGAATAGGTATCAGATTTAACTCCAAAAAATCCGTAAAACAAGTAGGCAACGCAAAACTAAATCCACAAGTCCCAAAGGTATCTGGCAACCAGGGCTCTGATACCAAAATAAATTATCACGCCCCGAGACCATTGGAGCCGCTGATCCAATATAAAATCGGACAGCATCTCCCCTGTCCGGCGGATAATTTACACATATACACAAACACACGCAGATATAAAATGGCCTCAGGCCACAAAGCAGATATATATATATATATATATATATATATATATATATATATATATATATATATATATATATATATATATATATATAGAAAATAAAAATATCGCAATACCACAAATCCGTAACACTCACCTGAGCGGCCCCCAAGGCAGTCGCGCAGCAAAACAGCCAACACATAGTCCAACAGAGGACTCAAAATACAATACCGCAAGAATAAATCCAATACAAGCCCACGGTAACAAAACGAATACAAAACATAGACAATACTATCAAAAGAAAACAAAACCAGCAGAAGCACCCATCCAAATGGAGTCGTGGGGACCTGGGACCGACAACTGGGCTCCTCCGGCGAGCTATCAACCTGAAAACAAAAATATTACGACGGGTGGTGAGTCCAAGTGGACACCCTGCGTATATAGAAAGATACGCATGGCTGAACAAAATAGCAGAGTAAGCTATAAAGAAACAACAGGATACAGTCTCAATAGGAATATCAAAATATGCATATCTAAAAATATAACTGACTGTACATACCAGAAATCAATCTACCCTGACCAAAAAGGACTCGTACCAACACGAGCAAGTGCAAGGTCATCAAACCACACATTAGTATATCCTGTACGTGCATGTCAAACAAGTGCAGTAAATAAATACCGCAATCACAATCAAAATGCACAATGCATCATATGCACATGATGCAATGACATGGTCACCCCTGACGCCAGTCAAGCCATCAAGACAAGCGATACTGTGTCGGCCGAGTGGGTAGAGCTGTGACACTGTACGCACCCTGCTATCACTACTCCTGAGTGACCGAGTGGACAAGATGCTGGCGGGAGACCACCCCCTACCCAATGTATATATGAGGGAGCGTCGCTCTCATCTCCTCTAGTCTATGGGAAGAGAAGGGATCCCTGCCTGCTACCACGCTTCGAAACCACTGCCCATGAGCGGTCGAGCGGAGTAGTACAGAGCAAACGCACACACCCAACGGTATCCACTAACCCATGAGTGGCCGTGTGTGCATATCATATACCGGAAGATGATAGGCTCAACCACAAGGGAGTCGCTGATCGCCGGTATGCAACAGTGCAGGTATGGTGCATGACTCAAACACATGCAACCCCTACCAGGTCATCATACATGACTCAACTTAACATGCATAGGTCGATCACAGGTATAATAACCTAACCATCATGCCTCTAAGTGCACATGCAAGTAATAACAAAAATCAAATCAATGCAGATATCAAATGACATGTCACCATAACCCAATCAGTCTATATCTAGACACATGTGCAAGTATGACTACACACGATCAATGCAACCATATAGTGGTCTGCTATTCTATATCTACATACTCATGTCATACCCATGCTATGCAGAATCAGATAACAAATAAACGAGACTGTATAGAAAGAAAATTTAGATCATATCCAAGGTTAAGCATAAGTATCAAGCAGGATAACAAAACGGTAACAGATAAAGGTCAATAAAAGCCTACTGCATAAATAACAACTAGTCATGCATAAAGATAAAGTGGATCTAAAGATACAACCAAGAAGTACCCGCCTCCAAGTAAGTGAAGTCCGTATCAAACAAAAAGAACCACCCGCCAATAATTCAAATCAAGCTCCTGTATCAAGGATGTATTTAATTAGCTATTACACAAATGATAGCTAGCTAATAAATCCCTATGCCATGCTCGGGTTAACCTAATCATTTCCTTTCCATTTAATTACCTCTAATTAAATGAAAGGCTTCTAATTACTCCGCGTAATTAAGATTAGGTTATATTCTAGGTTTATTCACAATCTCATAATCATTTAATTAACCACGGAATTAAATGATTTGTGTTGTGTATCATCTCCTCGTTTTCAATGAAACCTTATCCCCTTCCTTTTAGTCCAAGTTAGACTACACGACACAATAGAACCTAAATTTAACAAATTCCACCAAGATCCTCACATAATCAACTTCTCACAAACTGCCATCTTAAATTCAAATCATGATAATAATTATAGCTACAAGATGGATTCAAACTTCTAACAGTGTTAACCATTCAAATATAAATCCAAACTAATCTGCTCTAATCCAACCCAATGCCAATCCCAAATTTAACAGCAACTAACATAACAAACTAATCCAATCAACTTACCACGTATCCCAGCTCCAATTACAGACCTTCACAGCAACAATAGATGAGGGAAACAGAGCCACGTCGAGTTTCAATTTTTGGAATCAAGCCTACCATCACACACACTGATCAGTTTGTGTTCTCCTCCTCAGCTCCAACCCTTCAACTAGGAGTCTAATACAAACAACAACTTACCTCAGATCCGGAGCTTGGACCAGAACCCAATTGAACTAACAGAGCCGGATCTTACAAGAGCACCTCCTACAGCACGAATTGGAAATCAATTTCCCAACATCCAAACTGCCCAAGGGCAGAAACCAAAAACTCAATTCCAGAAATCAACTGGCACACATTTGGCCAATCTGAAGTAATTGCTGTTAGTGTTTGGGAACTATCGAACCAATCCACAACATAACTCACCTGAGGATGTGCCGGAGCAGTTCCCTTGCACAGATCAAACACGATCCGGGCTTAGGTGCTAGACTTCCCTCGCGAAGTGAAATCCATCAATATCAACAGTTGCAAACAACCTCGCTCTGCCTTAATCTCACCTCCATCTGGCCGAGGGCGAGGTCTTAAATCCCAGATTGGAAGAGGATGGAGACAACAGGTGGTCGCGCACCCACCGGAGGAAGCGAAGTCCAGTCGTGAGGTTGCGGTGACGGAGGCGGAGAAGAAGAAAGTCTGGATTGGTTGCGACTAGGGCTCACGGGCGCTATGGGGTGGGGTTCTGTGAGACTGAAGCTTATAAGGGAGGTTACTCTTGCATTTCAATCCTCCAAATTTTCTTCTATTTCACTTTAAGCCCCTGATTTTGGGAGTTTAAACTCTTTAGCCCCCCAAACTTAAATTTTTAGGGTAACCTAACCCTCCAAAACTCCTCCGGATTCGGTAAGCACTATTTTCTTTTTCCGAAAATTTCCCAGAGTGGAATAAAAGTGTCGGATTTAACAAACAGTGACACTCTCACCGTTGTTTTAGAGGGATATTAGAGCTGTTGATAGCTCCCCCTTTATATCGGGGTTTTAGAGTAGTTGACTCCCCAGCATCCTGTCCACTCAACTACGTGTATTAGTGGTATCCGTTGGAGTGTGTACAGTTGTCACAGCCCTACCCACTCGGTCACACAGATGTGATGTGTTGGCGGCTTGACTGGCATCGGGGGTGACACATGTCATTGCATCATATGCATTGATTGCATTTATGCATTTTCTTGTGTTTGTTGCATTTATATGAGCTATGATTGTTGCACTTGGTTGACATGCATGTATATGTCGAGATTTGATGTCGCGTTGTTTTATACGTGCTTAGAGGTTTTGATGTTATTATATCATGTGATTTTTCTTACATATTTAGTTGTCATTATATTCTATACCATATCGTTTTATATATGTTATATATGTTTATGTCTCCTTATATTCCTTGTGGACTGTACTTGTTGTATCTCTACTTATTACAGCTTGATTATGTCATGCTATTGTCTATTCATATACCCTCTGAGTTCGTCCGGACTCACCTCTCCTGCTTCTTATTTTTGTTTCAGATAGCAAGTAGTTGCATTACTTCAGATAGCAACTGAATCACCTCTGAGTTCGTCAGGAGAGGATTCAGTTGCCAGTCCCCCGGTGTTGAGTTTGTTTCCGTATTTTGTTTTACTACTACCGTAGCATTTATTTCTACTTTCCGTATTTTTCGCATTTACTTCATGGACTGTTATATATTTTATTAGTCCAATATTGTTGTAGTCTGGTTTTGGAGTTTTCTTTGTATTCGTACTTTTTATTAGCTTTATTTCCGATAAAAGACGTTACAGGTTTTGCGAAGTTTAATTCATTTTATCTATCATTTTTAAAGATATATATAAACTGCGTGGTTGTGCTTTTATTTTCAGTTATGATGGTTAAGCCATCTTATGTGATGAGATGTGATGTATTATATGTCCCAACTCGTCCGCCGTACAGGGGAGATGCTGCCCGATTTTCGAGTAAGCATTGCCTCTGGGGGCGTGATAATTTTTAGTATCAGAGCCAAGTTTTGCGATGTTTTGGTGTGTGTTGGTTTACGGAGTTGTTTTACGAGGTTAATCTGTATTTTACGGATTTGATTGTATTTTTGCGGAGTCATTTTCTTGACATGGTTGTGTTTTGGGACTTGGCAGCGACGAGATCTCTCCCGGCAACAAGAAGTAAGTTGGTTTTAAATTTTTAAAAAATTATATCCAAGTAATGTATGTTGGTGTTGTTAACAGGTATGACCTCGTCATATTGAGTTGTCTCCACCCCGTGCTCGTGGTCGTGGATGACGATCACGGGGGAGGCTAGAGGAGGCCGAGGGAGACACGGGTCAGGAGGTTGAGAGGCCACCCGAGTGGAGTCGACTGGTCGGGGATCAGCTCACCAGGACCCTTTGGGTGAGCTGAGACCTCCATCACTGAGAGTACCTTCTCCTTATCCGACAGCAGTTCTAGTAGTACCCTCAGAGGCAGGTCCATCAGTGCCACCAATGGCAGTTCCTGGAATCCAGCAGTGGTACCCCTGCCCAAGCGAGTTGGCTTTTAGACAGAGCTCGGATTCCATTACTGGCAGCGTCTGTGAAAGGTCGTTTCACACTGTTCCATGGAGAACCAGATCCGTATGCTACTCGTGCCTGGTTGGAGACATTGGAGTGCACCTTCAGCTATATGACCAGACATAGAGAAGGTGGAGTTGGCTACATATCACCTTCGAGATCAGGCCGTCACTTGGTGGAATGTGCAGAAGACTCTTATTGGTGGACGACCAATTTCTTGGGTTTCTTTTCGCGAAGCATTTGAGGGCAAGTATTATCCTGCCGCATTTCGTACGGCCCGATGACAGGAGTTTCTTGCTCTTCATCTGGGAGATCGCTCAGTTATGGAGTATGAGACAGAATTCAATAGCCTGGCGGAGTTTTGTCCTCAGTTGATGGCTACAGAGGATGAGCGGACGACACAGTTCATGCTGGGCCTAGCTGGATATATCCAGTTACTTATGTCTGGATGGGCTCCTACTTCTTATTGAGAGGCTCTGGATCAGGCTCTACACATGAGATGATCCAGCATCAGTTGCATGGTGATAAGAAGAAAGGAAAGCAGACAACTCAGGGTGCCACAGCGACACAGAAACAGCAGACTGTTGGACGGAAGTGCAGTAGCAGGAGTCAGAGTACGCAGGAGACTTCTGAGCCTCAGTCTCGAACCCAGAAGTCAGGACGATTTTCAGCAGGATCGTCGCAGGGTTATCAGCAGACGGAGGTCTGCTACTAGTGGGGCTCATTGTTTTCAGTGTGGATCTAGGGATCACAGCAGACCAGATTGTCCCCTAGAGCACCCTATCTGTTATTATTGTAAGCTTCCGGGTCATGAGAGTCGAGATTATCCTTTAAAGGCTCAGCATAAGTCGGTAGCAGTTACTCCCCAGGGTAGCCAATCAGGACAGCAAAGGCACAGCGAGGCGGTCGTCAGACTCAAACGTCATCCCGTTAGCAGCAGACAGGACGTCAGCAGACAATTTCACCACCAGTTCAGATTTATTGTATGCCTGGGCATGAGTACCCCTCACCAGCGGCGTCTCAGTATTGTGGGACGGGGTCGTACTCTCAGCAACCATACCTAGCATACCAGCCTGCATTATATCAGCATCAGTAGTCGACTGGAGCTTCGGGTTATCAGTCTCAATATTCTGGGACGGGGTGTTGAGTTTGTTTCCGTATTTGGTTTTACTACCGTAGTACTTATTTCTGCTTTCCGTATTTTTGCATTTACTTCATGGGTTGTTATATACTTTATTAGTCCAATATTGTCATAGTCTGGTGTTGAAGTTTTCTTTGTATTCATACTTTTTATTAGTTTTATTTCCAATAAAAGACGTTAAAGGTTTTACGAAGTTTAATTCATTTTATCTATATCATTCTTAAAGATATAAACTGCGTGGTTTTGGTTTTATTTTCAGTTATGATGGCTGAATCATCTTATGTGATGAGATGTGATGTATTATATGTCCCAACTTGTCCGCTGTACAGGGGAGATGCTGCCCGATTTTCGAGTAAGAATGTGCCTCTGGGGCGTGACAAAAAGTACGATTGGACAATTAATGATTGTATGAGTTTCCAAGATTAGCAATTTGCAAACCTGAGCCATCTCCTACTTGTACTGTATCTGAGCCAGCGTATGATAGTACTTCTGTAAAGATATTGTAGTTTGAAGTAACATGATGAGTTACTCCAGTGTCAATATATTATTTAGTAGATAAAAATTTAGAAGGTTTGTCTGAGTAGGTATAGATGAGAGAACTTTAAGATAGACTTGTGAAGTAGTTAGTTGCTTTAAAGCTATTGTTGTATCTTGGCTTCTTGCTGAGAAAAGTTGCAAGAGTTGAGGAGAAAATGGCAAATTACTAGTCGAATTGTGATGGAGTCCAAGGCCAAAGGCATGGAGGTTATTCCTCTTCTCCCTTACTATCACGTCATGAGTTGACGGGTGATAGAAATGAGGAAGGAGGGTGACGAACAATAAATCGAGAAAGAAGAGACAAAGCACTTAAAAAAAATTCTCTTCGAAAGAATAATAATAATAATAATAATAATGGTGACAGCAAGCGTCTCATGGAGAAGAAGAAGGATGTCGCATAAGAAAAAGTGGCTCGTAAGATAAGAAAAGCTATCGCTCTGATACCATGTAAAGAGAATAGAAATAGAGCAAAGAAAACAGGTAACAAAAATAACTTTGTTGATTGAATAACTCGCCCATGAGATATACATGGTCTTAGGATGCTTTGTCAAATATAAAATTAATCAAGAAAACTATTAATTAACAGATTGATAAAAAATTATCAATTAACAAATTAATAAAGAAAAATAACTAATCTAATACTTAATATATATAAATTTATTTTGATTCGGTCAAATCTCTTATAAAATAATTATTCTCTTTTAAATTACACATCGATAGAAGTTGAATAAGCATTGGATGACAGTAATTTCAGCAATTTGCAAGTACTCATCATAATGATCCGCAGGGGCTCCATATGTCAATTGACGAATAGCTATCGTGCATTTTTGAAGTAGTAACAAACCTTTTTTTCCTGTCGCATCTACCTTCCATTGAAAATATTCTGAATAATTTTTTTAAGCATCGATTATACAAAGGAATAAACCTCTTTGCATTCGAAATCGACGTCAAAATATGTCATCAGGTATACTGGCTGATCGGAGAAGTAATCATTGAAAAGACGAGCATGTCCGACTTCACGATCCCGATTCAAATACCTTCTCCTCTGTGTTCTGCCAGAAGAACTTTGCGCTCTTTGACATACCGTTTGTCGCTGCTCATATAGTCGGAGCTTTCTTTGTTCATCAATATCGCCCGCATTTTCCATCAATTCATTTCTCTAGAATTCACGGAGCATTGATCAATCTAGATTTTCATCCATTTGGAATAAATGAAAATATTTAGTAGTTGAAAGAAATAGAGAGTTGAGAGAATGATATGAAGATGAGTTGATGAGGAATACCATTTATAGAGATTTTTTTAAATAAAAAATAAAATTTAATTTAACCGTTGAAAACTACAATAGCTAATTACACAACGGCTAATTAGCTGTTGTTTTTTTAAATATTTTAAAAATATTTAAAACTTAAAAAAAATAAGCATGAAGGAGCAGCTCCGCACTCCTGTGTTAGACTGAGGGAGCTAACTCCCACTCCCTTGTTGGAGTCATGTCAGCTTCGGAACTCCCATTGTTGATGCTCTCACTGCCTATAGGGAGCTCCCTTGTTGGAGCCATGTCAGCAATGAGAGTTGTTCCGGAAGTGAACGACGGGGATGACGAATCGTCAAATCGCAGCCCATGATGACTGAGAGAAGATGTCGGTGCTTGTGAAATCAATACGAGCGTAAAGGGGATGCACCGGAAAAAGTTCTGGTGGAGCCGTCTCCAACGCTCATGTCAAAACTCCTTTTAGGGAGGAGAACAAGGAACCAAAGTATTTGAGTTCTAAAAGCTTACCCCTTTACGTGGGTGCCGAAGCATCTTATATACTTGACGCCTTCCCCTTATATATCCCCACCTCCCATCCACGTTTCCTGATTATCAGTTATTTGACAATTGTTCTCCTCTGGTAACGACCACCATGACTATTAACGCTATCATTACCATACGTTATAAGCAATAATTACCTGCTGACTTTCCTGTTTTAGAAGGACGGGAGGGTACTTGAAGTTTTGCTCTCCTATCCTTATGTTGCTCTTTGAGCTCCACTCTCCCAAGTCAGTCTCGGAGTCTTATCTCCCGAACTGACCTCGGGAACCTTCCTCCATTCTTCCGAGATAGTCTCGCAGACTCGATCCCCCAGTCTGACCTCCGGGGTCTTTCTCCATTCCCCCGAGATAGACTCGGGAGCTTGAGTCCCCGGTCTGACCTCGGGTCACTAGCTTGGTGGGCCCTGCCATGTAAATTTTCTGTGTTATGTGTCCCTTCTGATTACTCATCCCTATCAGGAGCTCTCAAGGAGCTTTCATTGTTGATGCTCTAATTTCCCATAGAGGGTCAAACTGATCATCAAAACCTGGGTCGGGGGTCAAAACTTGATTTAAAAAACGTTTGAGTCTGAGGGTAGCCATAGCAATCCGGGTTAGTATTATCTCCGTGTTCATCTTGTAACATATTAATAGGGGCATTAATTGAATGAATCGCTTTATATCATCCTAACCTGATCAAAACTGGAAAAACAAACTGTTGATCACTTGCTATGTGCATTGTTATATATTTTGCATATATGATTGGTGAAGGCGGATTGAAAGGTCAAACAAATTGTACGAGTCTGTAGATCTTTTTGCCCCCTTACATATTCGAACTCTTTAATTGATATCGATTATTTCGGAAGTAAACGTAACGGATGACGAATTATTAAAGCGTAGTCCAAGATGACGATGACGAGGAGAGGGCACTGGCGCCTGCAAAATTAACACGAGCGTAAAGGGGATATACCGGAAGGAGTTCCAGTGGAGCCCTCTCTGACGCTCTTCTAGGGAGGAAACGAGAAATCAAAGTATTCCAATTTAAAATCTTACCCCTCCCTTTTATCTGGGTGTCGAAGCATCTTATATATCTGATGTCTTCCCTCTATACATCTCCACCTCCTCCCATGTTTAATGGTCATTTGTTATTTGACAGCTATTCTCCTCTTTCTGCGGCCGATAACAGTCATCATGGCTATTAAGTCCATCACCATGCATTACAGGCAATAACTACCTGCTGAATTTCCTATTCTGGAAGGAGAGGAGGATACTTGAAACTTTCACAACAAAAAAACCTGGGATTAGCGACGGATTTTATAATTGTCCGTGGCTATTAGCGACGGACAAATTAAATCCGTCGCTAATTTTGGATTATAGGTAACATACCCTAAATTAGCGACGAAAAAGGTCAATGTCGTCATAAATAACAACAGACAAATAAAAACCGCCGCTAATAGCGACAGACAGTTAAAAATCCGTCGCTAATAGCGATAGACAAGTCATTTTCGTCGCTATTTTAGATTTATTTTCGGCCCCCTCTCTCCCCCGTCATCGCGCGTTCAGAGGATCCCCCTCCCCCCCCCCCCACCCGCTTCTCCATCGTCCTCGATGTCTCCTCCTTCGGCGAACCCCTCCTCCGGTCACAGGTACGCAACGCTACAACTCAATTGGTATCAAGATTCATAAACTCTAGTACCTATCCTGGAGGTCTAGAGTTCGAATCCTGAGGAAGACAAAAATCCACTGGCCAGGGGTGGAAAGACCTAGTGAGTAACGACACGGTTGTTGGTGGTTGACATCAGTTGTTGGTCGACGACATAGTTGGGCCGCCAAATGTTGATTTGGCCGCCAAGTTGTTGGGCCGCCAAATGTTGATTTGGCCGCCAATGGGTTGAGAGACCGTGTCGTTACAATAAACTTTAGTACTTAGCCTGGAGGTCTAGAGTTCGAATCCTGGGGAAGGCAAAAATCCACTGGTCAGGGGTGGAAAGTACTTGTGAGTAACGACACGGCCAATGGTCATCGATTGACGACATAAGGGGTCGCCAAATGGGCCGCCAGTTGGGCCGCCAAGTGGGCCGCCAGTTGGGCCACCCAAGGGGCCGAGGGGCCGGATCGTTACAGGTTTGTTCCAGATTATTACAACTAGTATTGTCATGGAGAGTCGAATATATTTAAATCCATTGGCCCTTCTGTCGCTTCATTATCCAACACAATTGGTTCAGAGGCCTATAGGCCTGCCGATGCAATGCAATCAATGGTTTACAATATAATGTGCATTTGATCAATTAAATGTAGATCAAATATCTACTCCTGAAGTTCAGAAAAGTATGACATGTTGAAGGCTAGTAAAAGAGAAGTATGGAAAGATATTCCTTCTAGTCATTCTCAATTGTCTGCTATTGCAAGATTATTGAATATAATGGCGGAACATCATTTCTTAGAACGATGTTATGATGACATATGTCAATTGATGTCAAAGTTGCTTCTAACAGACAATTGCATGACTGATAGTTACGCCTTCAGATATGTTACGCCTTCAGACAAAGATTCTAGGGTTATTACGGTATCAGATATGTGGCGCCTTCAGACAGAGATTCCATTAATAATATGTAAGCATGAGCGAGTATTTCCACCAAGTTATTTTAATTCAATGGAACATCTACCTATTCGTTTACTTAGTGAGGCACAAATGGTGGTCATGTACAATACAGATGGATGTATCCTTTTGAAAGGTTTCTTAGGAAATTAAAGAATAATGTGCGTAACAAAGTAAGAGTTAAGGGATCAATATGTAATGTATATATGGTTGAAGAAGCAAGTTCGTTTTGCTTGTATTACTTTGCTGAAAATGTGAAAATCAGACATCGAAAGTGTCCACGCAATCAAGATGACATTCAAACAGTTGACCAAAACATGCTTTCTATTTTGGTTCAGCAAAACTCATAAGAAAAAAGATGGGTCATTTGTCGATCGACGCTCCTTAGCAATTCATGTAAGTATATTAACTATAGTATATTTGTTTTGACATTTTATAGAGATTAATTTAATTCTTATTTCACAGGAAGCAAAGACCACTAGAGTTGCAGAGGCGTCTCAGCCTGCTGCATAGGGGGAGGATTCACAGTTTCTTTCCACCGATCAGGTGAATGAGATTTATTATGATGTCGTCGGTGGAAGGAGGAAGACCGCCCTATATGGCCGGGGCTCTCAAGCAAAAAATCACATATGATCAGATGAGAGCTCCAGGGGTTAGGGGATGTCCAAGTTCCTCCTCCTCCTCCTCCTCTCTAGTGAGGTTCGTTAATTGTGGGACGAGAATGATGCTCTGTGGACTCGACTCATGACAATGGAGACGACGTGGACCGAGAAGGACACAGAGAGAGATGCAGAGCTGAGGGAACTGCGGGCCCGCCAAGCACACACTGAGACGTTAGTGCGTCACGTGCAAACTTTTACAGCAACCCTATCGCCTATGACACAGATGCCCGCCCCTCCTCATTTTGAGTCTCAAGAGACGTAGGATCCTGAGGATACCCCAGATGAATAGAGATATTTTTGTGGTATGTTATATTTTTTCTCTACATTTAAAAATCAAATTATTATAGTATCTGGTGTTAGGATCTCACCGTGTGCTAGAGGGGGGGTGAATAGCACTTTTTCAATTTTTTTCTTCTTACAAGTTGTTAGTGCGCAAGCGGAAACACAATAAAAATGAAAATAAAACTGACAACTAATAGAACACACCGATTTACGTGGTTCGGAGATGAAACTCCTACTCCACGGCAGTCCGTAAGGTGGACGATCCCGATCCTTCGCTAGATAATTCCCCGGAGCACATCCGGCTAGCACTTATCGCTCCTTGTGGGTGGAGAAACCTCACCACAAACCTTGGACAACCCCTGAGAACTGTACGCTAGTAACTAGCTTTTACCAAGCAAGTTTCACCAAGAAGAAACAGCCCTAAACGAGCTCCCTTAAATAGAGCTCGAGACTGAATATGATCGTTACCAGTCGACTGGTCCAGCACCAGTCGACTGGTCCAGCACCAGTCGACTGGTCCATTCTGAATTCGAATATCACCACCTGACCTTTCGAATTCTAGCCACCATCAGTCGACTTGTCCTGGACCAATCGACTTATCTTACTGTGAACCCTATCAGTCGACTGGTCCCTCACCAGTCGACTGGTCCACTGCCTAAGTCTTGGGTTACCCTTCCCGAGTACATTTCTCTCAGCACTCGAACTCTCACGACTTAGCCCACCCTGAGTACAATTCTCTCAGCACTCGGAACCCCACTACCTGGTTGCCTCCTCATCCAGCAGCGTCGATTTGTTGCCTTCGCGCCCTCTTCGTCTTCGACTCTCGTCCCTCAGATGCGCACACAAGCCCTCGGCTTGCCTCCATGTCATCCTTCACGCATGCCTCGAAGTCCGTGTCCCTCGGCTCATTGTTCTTGTTCCAGCATCCTCGATATGTTGCCTTCAAGCCCTCTTCGACTTTGGCCCTCGTCCCTCAGATGCGCACACAAGCCCTCGGCTTGCCTTCATGCTATCCTTCACATACGCCTCGAAGTCCGCTTCCCTCGGCTCATCGTCCCTGCTTTATCCATGGTCCCTCGGATGTGCACATAAGCCCACGACTTGCCTCCATGCCACCCTTCACCGTACCCGAAGTCGTCCAACCAAGTCTATGTATATCCTGCAAACCTGCACACTCACATACATATATTAGATAAATATGAAACCCTAACTTAATCATATTGGCACATACACACACATCAAAACCCATGATCCTCCCGATCATACTTGGGCTGATTGCCCCAACATCTGGTTTGTTATTATATGCATGACTAAATGTTTCTTATTTATTTATTTTCGTTTATAGATTTTATATTATCAGAGTTGAATTCAGACATTATTTTGGTTCAAAGGTATGTATATTTGGATATTTTACATATCATTAAATATTATTTAGATTTTGTATATCACTTACGTACGATAACTAGTTATATTTTTTCTTAAATTGCTTTATAATTGTATTTCACTTTTATTTATATCGTTTCTTTTCTTTCATGTAGGAGTGTTATTCTTTTAGATCCAGTTTTGATTATTTGTCTTCTACTAGTCTCTGTGTTTATATATGCATTGACTATTATTTTTTGGATATGAATTTGATACATGTGTTTAGATATGAATATGATGTGTTTGGATATGGATTTTGAATATGTATTTGGATATCTGTTGTGTTGTTATTTGAATATTTTGTATGTATTGAATGTAAACATGGGACGGGGAAAAGTGGAGAAAGGTCGCACTGGTGCAGATACAAGTCGGTGCTTCAGATCCTGGAAACTGGTCTCGCAAGCCTCTGTCCAAACAAACTTCACACCCTTCCTCGTCAGACGAGTAAGGGGTGATGCTATACTGGAGAAACCCTCGACGAAGCGTCGGTAATAGCCAGCCAATCCCAGGAAACTGCGGACCTCATGGACTGACTTAGGCTGTTCCCAACTGGTGACAGCCTCGATCTTCTGGGGGTCCACTGATATACCTCCACTGGATACAATGTGCCCAAGGAAACCCACAGAAGATAGCCAGAACGCACACTTGCTATACTTCGCGTAGAGTTTCTCCTGTCGGAGAACTCCCATAACGATGTGAAGGTGGCGAGTGTGCTCCTCCTCGGACCGAGAATAGATCAGGATGTCATCGATAAATACTATGACGAACTGGTCCAAATATGGGAGGAATACCCTGTTCATGAGATCCATGAACACAGCCGGGGCATTGGTAAGCCCAAATGGCATCACCAGAAACTCGTAGTGTCCATAGCGAGTGCGGAACGCCGTCTTCTGAACATCCGAATCTCGAACTCTCAGCTGATGATAACCGGAGCGCAAATCAATCTTGGAGTACACAGATGTACCCCTCAGCTGATCAAACAGATCGTCGATACGCGGCAGTGGATACTTGTTCCTGACCGTGACTGAGTTCAGCTGTCGGTAGTCAATACAAAGTCTCATAGAACCGTCCTTTTTCTTCACAAAAAGGACCGGAGAACCCCACGGAGAAACACTCGGCCGGATAAATCCTCGATCAAGTAACTCCTGGAGTTGGACCTTCAGCTCGTCCAACTCCCGTGGTGCCATCCGATACGGTGCCTTCGATGCCGGCGCAGTCCCCGGTATCAACTCTATGGCGAACTCGACCTCCCTCCGGGGAGGTAAGCCTGGTAACTCATCTGGAAACACATCCGGGAAATCCCTGACCACAGGTACGTCGGAGATCTGCGGAGCACTGCCATCTGACGTACTGATAAGTGATACCAGAAATCCCTGACAACCATGCTGAATCAATCTCTGCGCCTGAAGCGCGGAGATAATCGCGATGCCGTCATCGCGGATGCCAAGGAACTCCCACGAGGGTTGGTCTGGAGGTCGGAAGGTGACCACCCTCGAATGACAATCCACAGTAGCATGAGAGGCTGTGAGCCAATCCATGCCTAGGATGACGTCGAACTCCACCATATCTAGCACTGCTAGGTCCACAGTCAGAGTGACCCTCCCAAAGTCCAAGGGACACTCTCTAGCCTCCTGAGTCACCTCCAGAATATCTCCTGAGGGTAAAGACACTGATAACTGCGGTGTCCTCAGGGTCGGTAACCTGCAGATCTTGCTCAAGAAAGCCCGTGATATAAAAGAAAAGGAACTACCCGTATCTATGAGCAAGTCTGCGGTACATGCATAAATCAATACCGTACCTCGGAATACAGATCCGTCAGCTCGATGAGCCTCCTCCCGGGTAACTGCAAATACTCGGCCAGTCTCCGGCTGTGGCGGGGGAGGAGGTAATGCCTGTACAGTAGGCATCTGAGGTAGCGGAGGTGCTGAAACTCTGGAACTCTGAGACGGCTGGTACACCGGCATCTGATACCCGGTATAGAACTGCTGGCGAGGCTCGACAACTAATGGCTGCGGTACTACTGCAGACGGTGCTGACTCCTGACCCTGGCCAAACAGACAGTACATCTGAATCGGTGGAGGGCCAGTCTGCTGCTGTCGGGAGGAATGTTGTGCCCTCCGGCCGCCTCGCTGAGAACTCGACTGACCAGAGGGTCCTCCCCTAGATGAGCCCCCAGTAGTCGGCTGCTGCGTCCTCTGAGGACAATCGCCTATCTGATGGCCAGGTTACTTGCACTGAAAGCAAACGGCCTGCCCCATAGGGCAGCTCGACCTAACGTGATCTCTAGAGCCACACCAGAAGCAACGGTAGATAGTAGTCAACCTCTGTCGGTCCTGCCCCGAAGCCTGAGTAGCCCCTGACGTGGAACCTCCCGTCTTCTGGGGCCGAGGGGCGGCCCCAGAGCTATCCTGCGCTGGCTGGTCCTGTCTACCTCGCTTCCGCGAGGGCTGGGGCTGAGAAGTCTGTGATGACTTCTTCTCCTTCTTCCTCTCGGCTGCCAGTCTCTGATTCATCACCTCAACCTGAAGAACGCGATCCAGAGCCTGTCTGTAAGTGGTGAGATCCCATGGGGACATCTTCGACTGAATATGGGGAGCCAACCCCCTGAGGAAATGAGTCATTCTCTCCGCGTCTCCGGAGAACATATGCGGGCAGCGCTCTGATAGCCGATGAAACTCAGCGTCATAATCCGCCACTGTCTGCTCACCCTGTCTAATCTCCAAGAACTCCTGCCAACTGGTCATCTGCTGTGCGGCAGGAAAATACTGAGCGGTAAATACCTGCCGAAATCTGTCCCATGTGATAGGCTGAGTGCCCATAACGGATCGCTGGGAAATCCACCATGTCTCAGCCCGATCTCTCAGATGATATGCGGCGAGCTCGACCCTCTCCCCGTCAGAACACTCCAGGTACGGAAATGTCCGCTCCAACGTCTCCAGCCACGAGCGGGCTACGCTCGCATCCACAGCTCCATGAAACAGGGTGAGACGGCCTTTCGCCGCCTGAGCTAAAGCTGGGATCCGGGCCACCGGTCGGCTCGGTACAGTAGCAGCAATGGACGTCGCGGGCGGTACTACCGACCCTCCGGATGGTATATCGAGTCCCGGTGGCTGTATCACGGTCTGCTGTGCAGTCTGCGGCTCTGACTGAACAGGAGTAGATGCTGGAGGCACAGATGGAGGAGCAGCCTGAGACTGGACCGTCTGTAGTACCAGCTGCATCATCTGCTGCTGCTGCGTCATTTGCTGCATCATCTGCTGCTGCTGCGCCATCTGCTGCGTCATCTACTGCACCAGCAGGGACGTAGCATCGGAGGGTACCGCTGGCGGCGCCGTCGAGGATGGTGCTACGGTGGGACCGACCGGAGGTGCTAGCGGCACGGCAGTCACATAAGGAGACGGTATCCGCGGTGACTGGGGAGGCTGATCATCACGGGTCCCGGAAGAAGATCGTCCTCGGCCGCGGGACCCGGTCCGTACCCGTCTCATGGGAGCATCCTCTGCCCCAGTCACAGTAGCTCGCTGGGATACTCGTGTCGTCCGACGCGGGGGTCGCCCTCGACCACTAGGTCGTCGGGGTGGGGTCACCTCGATACGGCGCGACATACCTGTAGAGATACGCCATTCGTTATTTTCATTTTTTAAGTCTAGATAAATGAACAAATCCTGCAGAAGAGTAGCTGGTCGTCGCCTGGAGCTGTCCGTCACCGCCATGTCCCAAAACACGTACACCTCGAGAAACGACCCCGAAACAACCCACAAGACCACAAGGTATCTCGCAACCTGGGCTCTGATACCAAATAAATTGTCACGCCCCGAGAAGTCGCTCGACCGATACGGATCGGCCAGCTTCCCCCACGCCCGGCGGACAATTCACAAACTCAAGACCAAAACACCAAACTAGCGTACAAAACCAAGGAAAGACGTGCATACCGGTATGACTAACAACAGAGTCAAAAGACACAAGGGCCTCCACGGCACACAAAAATACAACCAAAGCGAATAAGCAACACAGCGGAAGAGAATAAAGCAACTACATAGTACCGACACCCAATACAGGAACTATAGATCAAGAAAACATCTCGACGCAAGGTGATGGGACTGGCAGCTGGACCCTCTTGGCGATCAACCTGAAATAAAAACAAGGAGCTACGGGGTGAGTTCAAAGAACTCAGCTGATAACTCATATATATGCAAGATAGTCTAAGCTAGCAATAGAGATACAACTATCAAAATATCACAGGTACTATCCATACTAAATAACAGCAAATCCGAGAAGTAGAACAAACATACCAGCGATGCAGGGTCATCAAAACCATGAAGAAGGGTCTCCTGAATGTGCATATAAATCATGTGCAACAACCACATACAGCAATTGTAAAGAAATACGTATGCACATGGTGCAATGACATGGTCACCTCTGTCGCCGGTCAGACATCGTCACCTGTATACGGGAGGAAGCTGAGCGGGAAGCCAACCTCCGGCGTAGAGCTGTGACTCCATCCGTACTCGACCCATCCGGGAAGCCATCCCTACCCCGGGTAATAGAGCGATCGAGTAGACGGTATGCTACCGGCGTAACACCCCTACCCCATGACCTACCCGGGTAGCCTTCTCTACCTCCGGTCATCATCCGTAGAACTGGGGGGATATCTCTATCTGAGTGTTACACCTACCCCATGTAATACGGGGAGAAAAGTCTCTCTCATCTCCTGGTATTAGGGCAACTCAAGGAGGGACCCCTGCCTGCTACCACGCTCCGATCCACTAACCCATGAGTGCTTGAGCGGAGCAGCACAGGGCATCCTACCCATACTCCGTCAACCACTAACCCATGAGCGGCCGTATGGGTAGGTCAGTATGACTGTCGACCTAGCCTACCCAACAATGGGCCCCTGGTCGATAGTGATGCAAGGTGCACGATGATGCATGACGACAGTCACAACAGCATCTACTATCTAATCCACCTATATCAACATGATATGCAAGGATCACATACAATTATGCACCATATCCTAAATCCTAGAGGGTATCAGTATCACATATCAGGTCTAATATAAATCATAGTAACGGAAAACAGATACACGCAAATAATACCCCATCGCTAATCCTAGCATATCAAGCATATAACAGTGACTATCTAGGAGATAAGTCAGAGGTACCCGCCTCAAGATGACGGAGTCTGTGCGCGTAAGAACCCCCCGTCCAGCAATAAGATCCGAGCCAACCGGTATCCAGTCAAGGCCCTGTATGCAAATAACATAATGATTTAGCTTCAATCTCATACGAGAGTTAGCTAACATATAACAACCTATTTAATTAGGATTAATTTACTCCAATCAATCAATCCTAATTAAATCATCCAATTGACTACCCCTGCCCTTAATCAGATTATGCTTAATTAAACCCTTTTACCCCGAGTTTAGAACTTAGGCTCACCCTAGGTTAGCCTAATCATAACCACCACTCCAAATCAAGAATCTAATTGATCCCCCTGCTCCCTAGTGATCGATTTACCAAACAACACGGGCTTCCCTTCCCAAACAAAGCACCCCAATCAGGAACCTTCAAGTACACTCCGATCAGAACCAGGAAGCAAAAGAACAGGATCACAGCTTAAACATACTCCGAATGAATTAATCACACACACCCCGAGACAAATCAAATCCCAAAATTATCCACTGATCCAAACCATAACTCACAGCAGAGATTAACAACAAAGATAAACATCAACAATTCCAACAGAGGTAAAGATATCCAAGAAGCTGCAGGATTCACAGTGTAATCCAAACAGAAGAAGAACAAAAAGGATTCCAATATGAGATTAATCAAAACCTACTACCCACCCCGGACCAACTCACCTGCGGAGCCACGCACGCGAGGAGCTCCCTGTTCAGAAACGGATCTACAGAAATCAAACAACCTCCAGCATGATCCAATCCAAGTATTAATATGCAGCAGATCTGAAAAGAAATCACAGACCCAACCGGAACTCTCAAACAACTCCTTTGATCAAGATCAGTGCGATCGACAAAAAGAAACTATCACCTGAGTTCGGTCGAGGTCCCTCCTTGGCTCAGATCCATCCGGTCAACCCCGTGTCCAGATCGAAGCTCCCCAAAGCTTGCAATCCTCGCCGGAGATCCCTACCCTGCGTACCCACTCAGATCGCACGTTTCCAAGAGAAGGTAACACCTAGATCAAGGGAAACAAGGAAGCTCGA
>JAGFNQ010004298.1:0-34686 GCA_024364735.1 Boesenbergia rotunda
AGCATCACTAAAATCTGCATCCAAAATCCATACTGAAATCAAGTAAGAGAGAACAAATGCTAAGTTGCTAGAAGCAACAACTAAGTTACTAATCAAAATTGAGCAATTAAACGAAATGGTAGATTCCGAAACATCAAAATAACAAAATTACTTGATATTAATCAATTTCTTGTGATCTAATCAGGTGAATAATTTGCACAGAACCACATAAAATCAAAATTTCATGTTCTTAGATGATATTGTGCTAGATAGTCAATCAAAAACCTGCCTTATTTGAACATCTAGATTAGAGTGTATTAAAAGCTAGGCTTTGCTTGGAAGATCCTCTATCGCCTATGCTCTTTGGCTTATGCATTGAAGTTCTTTCTCGACGGCTGCATGAAGCTTCATCCTTACCTTCCTTCCACTTCCATCCTATGTGTAAGGAAATCGGCATTACACATCTTGCGTATGCGGATGATTTATTGTTATTTGCTCGGGCGGATGAATCTTCAATTGGGGTATTAGCGGGTTGCTTGGAAGAGTTCGGGAAGGTGGCGGGCTTGAAGGCCAATCCGATGAAGTCACATATGCACATGGCCGGTGTTGATAGTGAAACGAAGGACCGATTGCTCCAAGTTATCGGGTTCCAAGAGGGATCTTTTCCATTCCGTTATTTGGGTATTCCACTTGCGGCGGAGAGGCTACGGGTAGCAAATTATGGACCTTTACTTGATACCATTGCAACCAAGATAAAGGCGTGGCCGAAGCACACATTATCCTACGCTGGCCGATTGGAATTGGTTAGATCTATTCTTCAAGGGGTCGTATGTTATTGGCTTTCTATGCTCCCAATTCCTAGTGCCGTGATTGACAAGATTAAAGCTATGTGTCGATCTTTTGTGTGGTCTTCCAAGCACCCCCCGATCTCATGGGATACTATCTGCCTTCCTAAGCAAGATGGTGGACTTCGGGACCTTCAAGCGTGGAATGATGCTCTACTAAGCAAAGTATTGTGGGATATACAAAGCAAAGTGGACTCATTATGGGTGAGATGGGTACATCATCACTATATAAAGAATGCAGATTTTTGGAGTTGGGAGGCTAGAGCTACGGATTCTCCGCTCATCAAAAGGCTCTTAGGCATCCGAAACAAGATCTTATTGAGCTCGCAAGGCCAAGGAGCAGCGAACATGATGTTAATTGAGTGGTTTGCTTCGGAGAAGAAAGGGGTGGTGAATGCTTATGAATTCTTCAAGCCTCGAAAACCTACAGTGAATTGGAGTTCGGTAGTATGGAGGCCGGAGATTATGCCCAAACATCGCTTCATTGTTTGGTTGCTTGCGCATGGGAAGCTACGGACGGCGGATAGGATGCCATATGAGTCTATCAAGACTTGTTCACTTTGCCGGCGCTATGATGAGTCAAATCCTCACTTGTACTTTGAGTGCCCTATCACAAAAATATTGTGGGGAAAAGTGAGGCGATGGTTAGAGATTACCCACGAGACAAAGACACCAGAGGAGCTCTTCCAAATGCTCGGAAGGCACTATAGGAGCAGCAATAGAAAGATGAAAGCTCGGCACCTCGGCGTCTCGTGTATGATCTATGTTATTTGGGAAGCCCGCAATCGAAATTGCTTTGAAGGCATAGTCCCGGATATTGACAAAATGATGCGTAAGATTCAAATTCACGTTCATAAAGGGGAGGATATGCTATGAGATGGGGAAACACGGACAAATCATGGTTGTCCGTTGGTTTTCGTTTCTTCAATATTTTCATTCTGTTCACTTTGTGATTGGATTGGCTTTGATTGGCTTATGCATTAGAGAGCATGTGTGAGATGGGATTGCATGCCAACGTGATTGGCTAGGAGAAATGTGGTGATGGACTTGCATGTCCATGGGTTGGAAGGTCAACGTGTTGGACTTGCATGTCCATGGTAAGGGTGTGATGTGTGCATGCAATTTGATTGGTTGCAAATGTAGTAGGAAAGGGATGTGGTTGGGAGGAATGAGGGATGTGAATGATGTGTGTTGCTTGCTATGGTGGGCCATCATGATGTATTTGGATGTCGATGGAGTTTACCTCATATGTCGAGGTAGATAGCTCCGACTTATGATTGTATTTTGTGATTGCAGAAGGGGATTACAACCCCTGAAGCATTTAATATATTTACCCATTTTTCAAAAAAAAAAGCTAGGCTTTGCTAATGAACAAAAGTGCATGTATTTTTTTTAGAAAAACTACATGAATATTAACTATGTTCTAATTTTGATCCATCATTAAAAGCCTCAAAGGGTCGAACTTTCTAAGTTAATAACCAAACAAAGAACCAAAACCAACTAATAAGGGAATCTGCTAAAAATAAATATTAGAGAAGGCAAGCATCAATTGAACAAGGAAACAAATAGCAAAAGGCAACCTTTTCATCCAAGATGATCCTGAGAGGAATACTTCTAGTTTTCTCTTTCATCCTATACAACCTTTTTCCAAGCATCATCACCCCCAATATGGCCGCAGCTATAGATATCGACCAAACTGGCTTCACATTGAAAACACAGAACTTTAGAATCTCAAACGGAAACTTCCACCAATCTGTCCCTCTCTTCTCTTCTCCATTAGCCAAAACCTTGTCCAGGCCCACACTTTTACCCTCCGAATCCCCTGAAGAAATATGAATCTTCGCATTTTCATCAGCATCTTCTTGGTCAAGATTCTCATTCACCACACTTGTCACTTTAACCTCCTCAATCCCCTCGACATCCACAACTTTCACATCCTCGTCTACTTCAGACCTCCCCTTTTCACTACCAAAAGGCGATATCTGCCCCTCCGACGACTCATCCGACCAAAATCCGCCGCCCAAACTTGCTTTAGGAAAACTCACCTCTCCTTTGGTCCGATCATCGAATTGATAATCGGATTCAGGGTCGATCCAGCTAGGGTTATCTGAATCAATCTGCACGTCTTCCTCGCAGGCGCTATCACCGAAGGCGGCCCCTTTGTGGTAGCGCTTTCCGGAATCGATCGCGAAGTAGTCGAATTTGATGGCACCGTCTTCGGAGCCGTCCTCCGACGAGGCTCCCAAAGTCTTGGAGTCCTCTCCAGCGTCGGACCCCGGCAGGATCTCCCAGTCGCGGAAGTCGGCGAGATCCTCCATGAAAACGACGAGCCGGGCCGGAGCGATGCAAGAGGGAACAGGCCTCGAGTACAGAAAGGAAGACGAAGGTCGAGAGGGGTATCAGAGAAGAAAAGCCTTGTACGTTATCTTTTTCTTCCGCTGCAGAAAAGGATGGAACACAAACTTGCACCACGCTCGTTCATCACGATCTGCGGGAATCTTGATGCAGAAATTAGTGGCCACATTTAAATTTAGCAATAAAAGCTCCTTAAAATATCTAAGCTGTATTTTATTTTTTAATTTACCGCTTTATAAAATGAAAGTCACGTGTCCGGCGGGGCGCTGCCTCGTTGGGGGCTCTCGAAGTCACGTGTCCGGCAGACTCTGGGGTTCAGCGATCGCCGGCCGGGGAAAGAAGACGGCCATGGCAGAGAATTCATCGCGATTAGATTAGCGTTCATATGGAGACCCTTGAGGAGGTTAAAAGGAACTGAAAGAGCAACTTTGCCTATTGGGGCGAAAGGAACCTATCCCCAAATAGACCGATGCTGATGTCCAGGAGTTTATCGCCTCCGATCCGAATACCTATGGCCAGCAGGTATTCGCTTTTTCTCTTAGCATTTCTTTCCCCTCACGCAAGTAAGCCGATCTTTGTTAGTCCTTGTACAAGCATTTTGATTCAGTGTCATCCAGTTAGTTGTATATGCATCTTCTATGAACTTTGTTATGATATGGATCTGATGATAACAAAAGGCCCAATCTTCCAGATTCCTGGTTACTTCATTCTGGCATTAATTGTGAAACTCTTTGTGCGCTAACGTGAAAGATTTAAGCATTTACAAAATCCATTATAATTTGAGTTAGGAAATGTATGGTTTTCTCAGCGATAGCTCATTTATTTTTCTAGTATCTTGGTCTTTCATATGGTTTGTTAGATCTGTTTTTCAATAGTTTCATTAGATGAACTTGTTGTTGTACTGAATCAATACATTGCACTTGCGCTGTCCACACTGTGGCTGCCTTTCTGTTTCACAAACTGTTTGATAACACTAGTCAAATGGTTGTTCCATGACTCATGGGTAGGAAAGGCTTAGAAGTTAATTTCAAGAAAATTGCTCACGTGAAAAAAAAGGAGAAACAAAAAATTCTAGAAAAAAAGTTTCCTGGAAGGATAAACACAGTACAACCCTGTATGCTTAGGAGCCAGAATTGAAAGTTATGAAAATGTTAAAATGTTTTTCCAAGGTAGCCCCTTATTTAGTAGTAGTTAACAAGTAGTGAAGCACAGTGTTACAAAAGATCAGATTGGATTTGCAGGTTTAGCTCGTTAACTTAGGAACCAGAGGACAATATGGAGTTAATGGAGCCATTAGGTTGACTCGAAAAACTATACCACAGAGGCCAATGGGCTCCCTGGTTCAAATCAATTGCTGGGTCTCATAGTGTTGCTGGACAATAGGAAATTACCAATACCAAATCTTACATGCATCTTCTAATCCCACTTTGCATAGGATTCTACATCCTATCAAATCCCCTCATAGATATATTTCCTATCAAATCCCATGCCATTGGAATGAAGACCCCACACCAAATAAGCCCTAATATTTTTATTCATTATTCACAAGCATGGTTTTCAAGTGGAACAACAATTCGAGTCAATTCTAGACGGCTTTCTAGGTGGAGTTTCAATGAGGTACTGAAAGAGTCTACATGGTAATATGTCGCAGTCCTTTAAAAATTCTTGGTCATAACAATTTCCAACTGCATTCTTATACTTATGCAGTTTGACCACTTGCATGTCAGATATGGTCTTGAAGTAGTTCATCGATGGCATAAGGTTTGTGGACTAAATATACCTTAAAAAGGGTGTAGTTAAGTTGTTTTCAGGAAAGGCTTGAGAAGTGAAAACCCAGAAACTCAACTTTTACTTGGAATGTTTACTTCTTTCCTATGCCATTGTTCATCTGAAATTTTAGGAATGGGGGTTGCCGAACAATGGAAGCAGCACTACAAGATTGATATTCCTAAATTGGTGGGAGGATAAAAACATTAGGTTGGTGATCTCTTCTTACTTTACTTTCTATGATTCAATTATTAATATTGTCTTTTCTTATTTTTCTGATAAGAACTAGATTCTCAAACCTTGAGATGCTACTATTAGTTGTTTGGATAAGTTAGTCATTAGTTGCGACCATTCCTCCAATTGCTGTCTATTGAAATTTGTTGAATGACTCACTTGAGATACTCCAAAGTGCCAATAGTAGGTCTTGCCGAACTCTCTGATTCAATGAATGAATAGTCCAGTGCCAATTCTTGATTCTGCTCGTTTTCAACATTTGGTAGGTTAGAGTTGGTGATAAGTGTTCCAATTCGAATTGGTAACTTGATCGATCAAAAGTCTGTACCTACCTCACATAAAATCCGCCATCAAACAATTTATTTTTCTATTAATGAGAGATGAACTGCTAATCAAATTGATAAAAGCAACAAAACTCCCTAATTATATCCATTAATTACATGCACATAATGAGTTGGTTAACCATTGCCAGCTACCACCCTTAGTTTCACTATCCCCAACTTATGGTTCAACCACTGACGTTACCATAACCCTCCGCTCTATATTTGATACCCCATCCAAAATTTAGCACAATAAGCAGCCATGGACTTCAGTTGGCCGGCACCGGAGCTGGCCACTGACTATGTCGGCCAACGACCACTTCTGATGGCTCCACAGCACAACAACCTGCTGCTGCGCCAACTGTTCCTGCGCAGCTACCAGTTCACAGTCAGGGAGAGCTTCAAGGGACGGGTTCGCCGAAACCTGAAGGAGGCTTGTGAGGTCGGGAAGGCAATTGTCGCAGAGATCGTCGGCCGGGTGTTTGACGTCGGGTTGAGGTTGCGCAAAACGAATCCGCTGAGGTGTTTCAGACCCCACCACAAGAACTTCTACTTGGAAGATACATGGTTTGCTTAATCGCTCATGTTTACCACCAAAACTATGTTTGAGTTCTTACTGACTTGCTCATCGTATTCTGGTCTTGTGTACAAATTCAATTATCCTTTGGCAACCAATAAAGTTTATAAGAATTAGCTAAACACTGGGAAAGACTTCATTTGTGTAGTACTAGTTTGTTTGCTCTCCACATTAACAGAACTTCCATAATCATCTTCGCATTCGAGTCCATCATGGTTCTTTGAGCAGTCGAAGGGTTGATGCAACAAGGTTGATGCCAATCAGGTCAGACAGGTCAAACTACAAAAGGAGGTGAGAGTGGCCATGGCGAGGAGGTTGCCTTCTGGTTCGATTCTCTTAACCAGTGATAGAACGGGTATGCAAAAACAGATTGTGAGCCAGTCCACTACTTAATTACTTAGCTAAGTCATTACTGAAAGCATGAAATCTTAATCCAAATTGGATTATAATTCATCTTACAAATATCCACCTTCTTGTTATCTCTAATTAGGATAAAATCTGCTTGCTTAAGCAGATATTGTAGTGGATTTGAGTTGGAATTTGACTAAATTAATGTTTAAATCAAGTTTAGTTGGAATGGCAACATCAATGCCATGTGACTAAACTAATTTCTACAATAAGCAAAAAAAAAAAAAAACTATATCGCTTGGTTTAATTTCTTTATTTTATATTTTTATATTTGAATTGATTGATATCATCACTTAATATTATTTAAAGAATTAAACAATGAATTTCGTGTAACTCATGAGACATAATTAACTACTTGAGCATGTTTCACGCAATTTTTGTCTACTTGAAATTATTGAGCAAGCAATAATTTTTGACTGGTACGCAACACTAAAGAATATCTACCAAGTTTAAATTATTTTGGACCATTCCAATCATTAAAAAAAAACAAAATATGGTTCAATTAGTAGTTTTGATTAAAATCCAATCAATTTTTTACGTCAACAACAAAATAATATCTTCCATTGCTTCAAAATCATGGAGATGGTCACCATTTAGAACAATAATAAGTTATTCACTTATTACTTCACTCTTCATGGCACTATTTTTTTTTTTGGATAAAACTTATATATATAAGTGAAAAAATAAATAAATAAAAAATGATGTCTTCACTACGATATTGTATATTTTTGGTTTTTCTGTTCGTAGTTTATACGTAAATTTTACAGTAAATTTGCTTTAAATTCCTATTGGCAAGTCAAACTTTACATTCAGTCCCCATTTGAGTTTTTCTTTATGTTAACTTCCTAATGGATTGTGTATAAAAGAGTCAAAATTGAATATACATCAGTGAAAAATGAGTATAAAAGAGTGAAAAGTGAGTATAAAATAGTGAAAAATGAGTATAAAAGAGTGAAAATTGAGTATGCAGTTTCTTGATGTGATGGATGCAACCTTATATACTCAATTTTCTAATTTTTATACTCAACTTTTTTCAAATAATACTCACAAAGCTGTCTTGTCAATTCCATCAGGGATTACATGCAAATAAAAATTTGGATGGGGATTACATACAAATATAAGTTTGGAAATGAGGAGTTTAAGAAAATTTACCCTAAATTTTATCACCTTGTTGACTATATGATATTAGCAATATTTTTTTTAAATAAAAGCTTACATTATATTAATTAAATCATATTAATTTATTTAGTGATTATTTAACCACAAAAAAAGGTCGGAATCTCCGTGGCGGCTTTCGGCCTTACCTGTCTTTCCATTGACGACCTCAGGTGGGCCCTGCCCAATAGTATGCGTTCACGATACACTTCGATCAGTCGGTAAAGGCAGGAAAAGAAAATAACGTCACCTAAAGTAACCCAAAGACCTTTTGCTTTATACCCATTCACAACTCACAAGCGACCTGTTTCGTCACCCGCCTCCCGGTCTCCCTTTTCCTTCAATCATGGAGCCGGTATATGATTTGGTACGGAAAATAGTAGGAAAGGTATGCCTCACCCGTGGGTTGTCGTTTTCGCTAAATCAACTGAAAATCTCGCGCCTTTGAATACACCCTCCATGCCGGTGGAGGATTGAGTGGGACCTAGCCATTTCTAGTAATAGTGATGTAGGTAAAGCTCTAAGTCGAGTTAGTAGGGTCACATGCAAGATTTCTCATGATTATCATCAGCATCTCATCATCATGATCGTTAAGAGAGGAAGCCATTTAAAAGGTCACGGAGAGGGAAGTAGAAGAGTGAGAGAGGAAGAGGAGATGGGAAGCTATTCGTTCGAAAGAGAGATCTTGATCCCTGGTTTCAAGGAGACGACGGAGGAGGAGGGGGAAGTCAAGGTAGCGGAGATTGATTTGGGGAATGGTTCGAGGCAGGAAGAACCGTGGCGGAGGAAGATCGGCGGCGGTGTGACGCTCGTGGGGTTCGCGGACGCCGGGGAAGGCGGCGAGGAGCGGGCGGACGGCATCGCGAGGTCGAAGAGCTTGAGGGGTGAGGACCTGGAGGAGCTCAAGGGGTGCCTCGACCTAGGGTTCGGATTCAACTACGAGGAAATCCCCGAGCTCCGCAACACGCTCCCAGCGCTGGAGCTCTGTTACTCCATGAGCCATAGGTTCTTGGACGAGCAGCATCAGAATCGTTCGCTGGATCGCTCCTCCTCGGGGGATTCACTAGATCAATGTGAATCTCCGCCGTCCCCTCTCATCGCCAACTGGAAGATCGCCAGTCCAGGTAAAAGCTTGCTTCTGCCATGTTATGGACTGCTTTTTCCCCACTCAAAAGTCGATCTCTTTTTCCCCACTCCGATCTCATCTCGCCCAAATCCTGTACTAATCCTTTCCGATATGGCTTCTATTCAAGCCCCAATTTTTGCATCGTTCCAAGAAATGAAAGGATGAAAGAACCAGATTATATATCTTCCCCCGTTTCTGTTGGCTTTAGCGATCTACTGTTGGTGGTAAATGGGCGAAATGATTACTCACTGTGTTCTCGTGCTGATAGGAGACGATCCTGATGAAGTTAAAGCGAGGCTGAAGTATTGGGCTCAAGCAGTAGCCTGCACTATCAGATTATGCAACTGAACATCAATGTTTCTGGTGATCGAAAGACCTGATCATCAAGTGCAGTCGAAGGGCGAGCAAAAGAATCCGGCGGCATGAGTATGTAGAGATGGCACCTGAAGGGCGAAAAGAAGAGAGGAAGCAGTAGAAGAGGAGTCTGACTGACAACATATTCCGTAGGAATTGACCCCACTGTTGTGACGGTATATGTTTGGAAGTAAAAATATCTCGATGTTTTGAGTCATCTTGGGATGGATACAGTTGGTTGAAGTGATCGCATTAACTATCATGTGACGATGAAGTAAAGTAAAGCTTTAATCCAGCAATAAGTAGTAAAAATAACAAGAATAATGGAATAAAATTTAAAAAAAAGGACGATCAATAAATATAGAATTCGCTCGTCTTTAGCTGCTATGCCCCGGGACAATGACAATACCTACATGACTTACCAACAATTAGGGATATCAATTCTGTAGATTGAATATAATGAGTTCGGGTTGAGTTGAAGTAAAGATTTTATATTAAAAAAACTTAACTCAGATTCGTGTTGAACCCGAATACAATCCCAAACTCTAAAATGGTTCGGAACTGAGATAACTCGACCAATTTGAATAATCTGATTAAAAAAAATTTTTATTATTATTATTTTTTTAATTTTTATCTCAATATTTCATTATTATCTTACTAACTTATATTATGATATATATAAAAACATTTTAATTTTTAAAATTAAATTTAATTTAACAAGAAAAATCAACTCAAACCGAACCTTAATCGGGAAACCCAACCACCAAGCCGAACTTGATATTTTTTGCATTGACTCAAGTCGGATTAATGGGGTCGATCAGATTTATTTTTGACACTTTATAAATGATCTGACCCCATATGCTACCTCCGCCGCTGCAATGAAAATAACCTTTGAAATATTTTTATTGCGGAGTGTTTCTAACTAAGATGATCCATGAATGGATCATCAAATTATATATGTTGACGAACTCACCAAACAACACCGTGAGAGTGCAGGATCAATAGGAATGCCTACGAAGCGAGAGAGAGAAGACTATAATGGAGGTCAGATGACGTTTAAATTAGTTTCCAATAAAAGAGATGAAGGAGAAGAACAATAAGTGAGTGGATGCTAGTGGTAGTTTGTCGACCACGAATGATATCGCTATCGCCACGTTGAAATTAATTTTCGAAATATTTTTGTTGCGGAGTGTTTTTGTCCGAGATCATCGACTATTGAGTCACAAATAGATAGCTATATATTTTCTATATTGACAAAGTCACCGAACAACGCCCAGAGAGAGCTAGACCGAAAGATATGCTTGAAGACAGAGAGTTATAATAGAGGTCGGGCGATGCCCTGGCTCAACTGCTTCAATGTTTAGATTAGTCTATGACAAAGAGGTGGAGTAGAATAAGAACAATAAATGAGAAGATGTTGACAGTAGTTTGTGAATTATTGGGTACGCACTTTTACATGCGGGAGCAGACGCGTTTGATATCCAAACTGCAGAAGGAAGACATGCATCTCCCTTTGAAAAATAATTAATGGAACGATTGATCCGATTTTATGAAAATTTTTCATCGGCCGTTAGAATAAATCGGGAAACACTCGCAATGAGTGATCTATAAGCCCAACGTTTCAGTGTTCGCGCCCCATTTAAAAGAAAAATTCCTACAAATACGTCGTAATTGGAAATCGAACCATGGATATCTAGGATAGCGACTAGTTGCCCTATTGCTGCACCATAACCTCGGGAGCCATGGTATCTCTCTTAGGTTTTAATTGATGGGATGTACACATGGAGACTTCTATTACCCCGAGTTAGGGTTAGGTATTGGCTGTTCGGTCTCAGTTACGATATATTTTGTAGGATTTTTTTTTAAATGATGTGCGAATTTGGGATACTAGACTTTTGGATCGGTCACCGTGAATTTTTTTCGATTTATCTTAGTGACCGATAAAAAATTTCAATAGAACCGATCTGATTGTCTGAAGTTGAACAAATCTCTTAAATTGTTTTTTCTATTACTCTCCGCGTCAATGAGGAACTCCGGCCGGTTCTGTTCTATATTCTCAAGTTTCCTATCTTCGATTGTAGTAACGCTGTATGCGCATCCTCCAGTTCTTCGTCCAGTCCTTGGTCCTCCGGGTCTCTGGTCCTCCGGTTCTTCAAGACGAACACACCGTTTTTCAATTTCCTTCGGTTAAAGTGTTCAATCTGTCTGTTCAAATCTTCAATCTTTCGGTTAAAATCTTCAATTGCGTGCCCTCGGGTTCTTCGCTATTTAACCAACTGCGAAGTAATTAAAAATAACTTGCGAATGTTTATTTATGTCATGGAAATTAATTCCCCCTTTTCTTGCTGCTCTGCCGATCTGTGCTCGACCCCAAAAGACCAACAGCAAAGTTAAGATAACACACCTAGCTAAATTTACTAGTAACAATGAACAGCTTTATCGAGTGAAGGAATCGCCTGGTGAACAACTCATTCAGCATCTACAACTGTATATTTTTTTCATCAGCTGGCTGAGAAGTAGAAGTCAATAGCTGACTTCCCATGACTGCTTATAAAAATTAAACCATCTCTAGTGAGTAAAATATTTATTAAATTGAAATAATCGATCGACCAAACCAAATTCAAAAGTTCAATCTGCATAATTGGGAATTTTGTTTTTTTTCTTTTTAACTTTTTTTTATTATTTTAATTTATTCAATTGGTCCCGATTTTGAAATTCAAAAATCAATTAAACTAATTAAATCAAATGATTATTAATTTATGTTGTGAGCAATTACCTAAATCAGTTGTTCCGGAAAAAATCGACGTCGACGGTTCGTCACCAGAGTCCAATTAATCCATCAAAATGACGATGAAAGAAGAAAAGCTCATGCCCTGCGAGATTAACACGAGCGTTAATGGGAACACGCCGGAGGTTATCCAGCGGAGTCCACTCCGACGCTCAAATCAGTTTCTCAGTATAGGAGACGGTAGAAAACAAGGAGAATGTGTAAGTTAGAGAGTGTGTAACCTCTTTACCGGAGGGGTTGGAGTACCTTTTATACCTGAGACGGCAGTCACACGTGTCCCCAAGTTCTACTCCACGTCCCCCCATCTTCGGTTACCAGATAACCCTTGTAACAGTCGTCGCAGCCATTAAATCTAGACCGTTGCGATGATGAAGGCGTTAATGGCCGTATATTATGGGTCATGATTATCCCGTAATTATTGGTGATTATTATCCATAGATCCGAAGAGAGGGGAACCATGACTTACGGCCGAGTGCTCCTTGGGCTCCACTATCCCGAGGTGATCTCGGGGTCTTTTGGCCCGGGGGTCTCGGGTGCTTATCCTCCCGAGGTGATCTCGGAGACCTCATCTCTCGAGGTGATCTCGAGTGTGTGCCGTTCTAGAGCAATCTTCAAGAGTATGCCTGCCCAAGTTAGCCTTAGGATTCCACTTCCCGAGGTGATCTTTGGGAACCTGACCTCCCGAGGTAATCCTAAGCGGGTGTCCTTCCGGGTCGGTCTCCAGAGTATTCCCGACCCGAGGTGGTCTCGAGAATCCATTTTCCTGAGGGGGTCTCGGGAGTTAAGGTGAGAGAGTCGTCCAGATTCGGTAGGTTTTGTCACATAGCTTCTTCAGTCCACGTGTCAGCCACGGGGTGCTCACCCTCATCACATCAGTATTTAAAGGTTCCATGGGATCGATTGATGGTTAATCGGTAGATGTTATCATATAAGGTCTGGAGGTTAAAACCTGATAAAACCAGTGTGTCCGTCTTCCCCGCTATAGACGGGTTGGCGGAGGCACTCGGACAAGCGAATCGTCTTTTGTCACCATAAATCAGTATTTAAAAGAAAAAAATAAAATCTTAAATTGCAACTCTACTCTCGATTGGTAATTGATAAACTCGATTGTCTAATATTAAACTATTGAAGCTCAAAAATAGTCATCTGATAAAAAATAGTTTGGTTAATACCATCTGATTCGGTCAGGTAGGTTTTATAAGCTGATTGGAAGATCGGTCGGGTTAAGACTCGGTCGGGCAAAGACAGTCTAGTACGCTAGGTGTTAACCTAGCTTGAGGGCTCAGAGTTCAAGGTTACTTAGGCTGGGACCGGCTGACGGTATTCGGTCGGGCGTTGTCGATCGGGAAACGGTATCCAGTCGAGCGTCGTCGGTCGGAAAAGTTCAGTCGGGCAGGGGTAAAAGCACGTGCCAGACTCCCTTTAAAAGGGGAGGTGTCAAATATATAGTGGCACTCCCAGTCGGAGATGCCCGGTCAGGCACGTCCGATCGGGAACTCCCCGACCGGATGACTTAATCGCCCTGCCAATGAAATCATTCACCCCGCTTTAAGAAGCGACTTACACAGTTCGGCTGTCCTGGTCGGGCTCGGTCGGTCGGTCGGACCTGCCCGGTTAGCATATTGGACCAATACATACCAGGGATGGTTGGGTTTCCTTGGCGATGGGTCTGTTCCAAAGACATGGCTTTAGTAGGCTCACAACTGCTCGACGGGACGAGCCCGAGTGATCAAATGGCCACACTGCCCAAATTGGTTAGCTATTATCAGACTCCCAATAGCAATGAGATCTCCCAAATCTTCCTATTATAAGGAAAAGACATCTGTCATAATCATGACTTGTCAGAGCATCATACATTAATGAGGATAGAAGTGACATCTTGGAAAGACATCTAGGCGGCTGTGACAGACTCACAGAGTGACTAAGGCTACCAAAAGATCAGTCTGTCAGTTGATCAATTTTTAATGAGACAAGACAGCCTTGACAAGACAATGGGCCTCCTCCTCCCCTAAATAAAGCCCCCTTGGTGCTTCAGAGAGGGGATTCCTCCTGCTGCCAATTTCTTCTCCACCTCTTGTGTTCCCGTTTTAGTCTGACTCCGATCCAACTTTTTCCTGTTAGGCTTTGAGCCCGACCCCAACTCACATGTTGCCACAACTCGAGTCAGCTCGATCCGACCAAGTCATCTGAGCGAGAGCCCTCTTCGCTTGTCGACAGGATCAAATTTGGCCCTGTATGTGGGAATCAGCCTGATCGAAAGACGAGGATATGTGACTCCAACAGGGTGACAATTACTCTTTCACAAGAAGATTTCGATTTGCTGGTAGTCATAAAAGCTCAAAAGTTAGCAGCTGAACAAAAGACTATCGGCCGCCCGACTCAGGAAGGTTCCTCCGAGGCAGCTACTCATGCTGGCACAGAAGGCGAAGTTCGCTCGGGCGATAACCCCTACTTTCCCTGAGTGTTCTTCGGCCCAGCAGAATGTGTCGGACAGTCCGACCCACTAGAAGTCTCTTCTAGCCAAGCAAAAATCAACAAAGGAAAGACTCCGGTTATCCCGGCCCCAGTTGAGCGTACCGGATTCCCATTCTCTAGCCAAGTTCTGCAAGAGTCAGTCCCTAAGCATTTTCGGCTCCTGTCCACTCCAGAATATGGAGGAGTCACAGATCCAGAAGAACACCTGATGAAGTTTGAGAATGCAGCCTTGCTGCATCAATACACAGATGGTATCAAGTGTCGAGTGTTCCTGACCACCTTGGCAGGGCCCGCTCAGTGCTGGTTCGACAGACTCCCAGAGGGGTCTATGCGAGAGTTTGCTGACTTCAAAAGACTCTTCCTCCAGTATTTTGCAAGCAGCAAGAGACATCACAAAACAAGCCTTAATCTCTTCGCCCTGAAGCAGAGTCCCAAGGAGTCCATGCGGGCTTATATCAAGAGATTCAACCAGGTCACACTGGATGTGCCCACGGCTACCTCGGAGGTGCTAATCAGTGCCTTTGCCCATGGCCTAGAAGAAGGAGAGTTCTTCATATCACTGATTTAAAAACCCCCGGAGGACTTTGAGAGCCTTCTGGGCAAAGCCGCTAAGTATGTGGACGTAGAGGAAGCACAAGCTGCTCGGCGACGGGAGGTCGGGCCTTCACCTATGCCTCCTCATAGTCAGAAGACAACACCTCCTGGGGGACCCCTCTGAAGTCCCCAAGCCATGGGGCATAGACCTGGAGCTGAGCGAGACATAGTTCAACAGGTGGCCCAGGGTGAAGGATCGTTTTCTGTGTGCTAGAGGGGGGGTGAATAGCACTTTTCGTCGTTTTGATCTCTACAAAGTCGTTAGCGCAGCGGAAACAATAATATACAAAGTAAATAAGAAATAAAACATTGCTAACAACCTGATTTACTTGGTATCCACCCCGGTTGGGTGACTAATCCAAGAATCCGTCGATGGATCAACCCCCGAATAACCTCCGGCTAGATCTGTCACTCCTTGTGGGTGGAGAAACCTCGCCACAACACTACGGACGCTCTCTGATCACAATAGACTACTAACTCACTTTACCCAAGCGAGTTTCGTCTAGAATCTCAGCCATCACGAAGTCCTCTTTAAATAGGACTCGGGCTGAAACTCTCGTTGGCAGTCGACTGCTCCCAAGGCTGTCAACTGCCCCACTCAGAATTCGACCGCTGTACACCTGGTCCAGGGCCAAATCCATTCTGTGAGTTTTGGCAGTCGACTGGACAACCCCCAGTCGACAACCCAACTTACCACAACACTCCTACTCACTCTCTCGGCCCTCCTCCACGTGAGCCTTCAGGTCCTCTCCTTTGGCTTGCCCCTTGAAGTCCTCTTCCACCGACTATCGTGCCTCGGATGCGCACGCAAGTCGAGGACTTGCCTCCATGCCACCCTTCACGTGTGTCATTTGAAGTTCACTTCCCGGCTTGCCCTTGGAGTCCTCCTCCCTCGGCTCTTGTCCCTTGCCTTAGCTGACTCAACATGTGTACACCTGTACAACCTGCACACTCAACATACAGATATTAGAACACAAGGGAAACCTAACTTAAACCCTTTGCCCAAACATCAAAACACTTGGTCACTCCGGACCACAGATTACCTCAACAATCTACCCCTTTTTGATGTTTGGCAATACATTTATGCTAGGGAAAACAAATAGTATAGAATAGCAAAGACAATGCTAAACAAATGCATATGCAATGCATACATGGATCCTGTCCCAAGGCATCCCACACCTAACCCTCCAAGCTAGGAATTTTCCGAAACGGGCTTTTTAAAACCTATCCCAAGGCTCCCCACACCTAACTCTCCAAGTTAGGACTTTTTCACACCTAACTCTCCAAGTTAGGACTTTTCCACACCTAACTTTGCAAGTTAGGACTTTTCACTAAAATGAGTTTTTTAAAGTTTCTCCAAAGTCCAAAGCTCCCCTACATTGGACTTACAAAGGCTTTTAAAGAAACTCTCCAGGGTTCCCCTTACGCCAAGAATGGAGCAACCATGCTCCCCCTTAGTCTTAGCTCCCCCTAAACCTAGGGTTTCTAGCAAAGGTGTGTTTGGTTTCCCAACTTAAACCCAACACTTCTCCCCCTTTGCCTAACGTCAAAAAGAACCCAACAATATCTTAATTATCGGTTCTTTTAATCCCCAATGACCATAAACAATGTGTACTAGCCCCCCATACACTTGTTTTGCATAATTTGGACCCCAAACCAACTGCTGATACAAAAATCAGCCTTGACCAGTCGACTGCCCCCCAGGGCAGTCGACTGATACTCTGAAAACCAGAATTTCAGCCTTTCTGACGAAATTCAGAAATGCGCCAGAAATTCCACAAATCTCCAAAAATTCTCAAATTTTGTGGAGAGGTTTGTGGTACCCATATCTACTTGGGAAAAATACATTCTAAAATGTATCTATCACCATTCCCAAGTTTGATATAAAACCAAAAAACTAGCAAAAAGGTTCACTCAAACCTTAACCAAAAGTCTTAGTTTTAGTTTCCCCTTGATGTCTCTGCCCATGCCAACCCACAATGCACCCCTAGCATTGATTTACATGGAAATAACACACCAAAAGCTAATTTTCATGCAATATGACCCCAATGTCATATTTCCATGCATGAAACTCAAAAACACCGTCCCAAAACCCAAGAATTGAGACTCAAGTCCGTCTCCAATTCCTTTGTCACACTCTATGGTCCATCTAGACCTCTAGGAGGAACCCTCCAAAGATCCATTC
This sequence comes from Boesenbergia rotunda, assembly GCA_024364735.1. Lineage (NCBI taxonomy): Eukaryota > Viridiplantae > Streptophyta > Magnoliopsida > Zingiberales > Zingiberaceae > Boesenbergia > Boesenbergia rotunda. The sequence goes on from JAGFNQ010004298.1 coordinate 17,163, forward strand.
ACCATATATCCCAAAGGCTCCTAGAGCTCCCCCTTGAGCTCTTAGCTCTAGCCACCTCCCTAGATGACTCAACCATCACTAGGTCACATCGGTGTTCCATCGGTGACTCTTGGCCTACAAACTTGACACTCTTAACCTTAGACACCTTGTCTTTGATTAAGTCCTTCTTTTTCCCTTTAAATGACATCCCCTTGTCATTTTTGGACTCCCCCTTCTTGCCATAATCATATACTTCCCTAGCATATTTCTTTCCCTTGACATGAGAGTTCTTAGACCGGTATCCCAATCCCGATCTATCATTGGATCCAATAGTGAATCTCTCTAGGGTTCTCTCTAACCTATCAAGCTTTTCCCTTAAAGCTTGATTTTCCATTTCTAGGTTCCTAAACCTAGAATTCATATGTCCACTTTGGACATTCCTAGATCTACCCTCCTTTTTAGGCGCATCCCTCTCCTTCTTGAGATTTTTGCCTTGATCCTCAGGTCTAGTGGTCTTTAATTTTTCATGATGCATGACCTTTCTAGGGTTTTGATCTACCTTGTTAACCCTAGTCCTATCATTATATCTAAAACCATGGTTATGCACAATTAAACAGTTTTCATTAAGCCTAGCATGCATGGATGAATGATTTACACTATTTTCAACATTCATAGAGGAACTAACATTTAAATTGCATTCTAATTTACGGTTAGGGATTACCTCCCTTACCTTTGTAGTTCCTCCTTGATGTGAGCTCCTCTTCTTTCTTTGCTCTTTCTCCCATATCCTCAAGTGTCCTATTTTCTTGAGCTTCTTCTTCCTTGGACACTTGGTGTGGTAGTGGCCTAGCTCACCACACGTGAAGCATCCAATTCTTTTCTTCTTCTCTTGGGCTTCCCCAATCCTACAACCCTTGTTAGAATTTAAATGAATTGAAATGGGTCTAGATTTTACCTCCATTTTATCTTTCGAGCACTTGTCCTTGTAGTGTCCCTTTTCGTTGCAACCAAAGCATGTGATGTGCTCCTTTCTCTTGGCTTTGGTAGAGGTTGAGGTTTCTTCTTGCTCTTGTATGGATGAGAGTCTCTCCTCCCCCTCAATCCTTGAAGTTGATGTTTCTTCTTCTTCTCTTGAGGTGGGTGCACTCTCACTCTCTTCTTCTCCTTTACTTGAGGATGTGGGCATTTCACTTGACGAGGTAGATGACTCTTCTTCCTCCCTTTTCTCCTCTTCGAGTGTCGAGCTCCTCTCCTCATCCGATTGATCCTTCTCCTCTTCTTGGACCACTAAACTCATTTTCTTGGGCTCTTCTTCTTCTACTCGGGTAAGATTTTCATGGAGCGCTACTAGCTTACTCCATAATTCCTTAGCATCCCTATACTCACCAATTCTATCCAAAATGTCATTAGGTATTGAATTGATTGACATTTTGGTTACCTTGCTTTTGATTTTGGATTGATGAATTTGCTCCTCGGTCCACTTTTTCTTCTTGAGAATCCTTCCCTTTTTGTCCTTGGAAGAATCGAAGCCAATTTCTATACACATGCAATCTTCAATATTAGTCATTAGAAAATATAACATTTTACCTTTCCAATACGCGAAATCGTCGCGGTCGTACGAAGGTGGAATCCGGATATCCCATCCTAGCGGACCCTCTTCTTCCATTTTCCTCAGCGTGTGCTCTCTCGGCGGTTAGTCCGATCAAGAGCGGTCCTTCGCTCTGATACCAACTGAAGGATCGTTTTCTGTGTGCTAGAGGGGGGGGGGGTGAATAGCACTTTTCATCGTTTTGATCTCTACAAAGTCGTTAGCGCAGCGGAAACAATAATATGCAAAGTAAATAAGAAATAAAACACTGCTAACAACCTGATTTACTTGGTATCCACCCCGGTCGGGTGGCTAATCCAAGAATCCGTCGGTGGATCAACCCTCGAATAACCTCCGGCTAGATCTATCGCTCCTTGTGGGTAGAGAAACCTCACCACAACACTACGGACGCTCTCTGATCACAATAGACTACTAACTCACTTTACCCAAGCGAGTTTCGTCAAGAATCTCAGCCACCACGAAGTCCTCTTTAAATAGGACTCGGGCTGAAACCCTCGTTGGCAGTCGATTGCTCCCAGGGCAGTCGACTGCCCCACTCAGAATTCGATCGTTGACACCCCTAACGTTCGAATCCAGCTATACACCAGTCGACTGCTCCCAGAGCAGTCGACTGGTCTAGGGCCAAATCCATTCTGTGAGTTTTGGCAGTCGACTGGACAACCCCCAATCGACTGCCCAGCTTACCACAACACTCCTACTCACTCTCTCGACCCTCCTCCACGTGAGCCTTCAGGTCCTCTCCTTTGGCTTGCCCCTTGAAGTCCTCTTCCACCGACTATCGTCCCTTGGATGTGCACGCAAGTCCTCGACTTGTCTCCATGCCACCCTTCACGTGTGTCATTTGAAGTTCACTTCCCAGCTTGCCCTTGGAGTCCTCCTCCCTCCCTCGGCTCTTGTCCCTTGCCTTAGCTGACTCAACATGTGTACACCTGTACAACCTGCACACTCAACATACACATATTAGAACACAAGGGAAACCTAACTTAAACCCTTTGCCTAAACATCAAAACACTTGGTCACTCCAGACCACAGATTGCCTCAACACAGGGATGTCTCCCCAACAGGTGGCAGCCTTATTGTTCTTTTCACCAATGTCATGCGCACGATACCCAAGATTGCTGGCATGCCGGGCGAGGGCAAGCTCGCCCCAGCCAAGAAAGTCCCCCGAGGAGCCCATCAGGGAGGGGCTCGAGGTCGAGGAAGGGCGCAACCAGATAGAAGGAATACGACACCCAGGTGGCCACCCCCGTAGCACGACAGCTATTCTCGACCCCCAGCTCTGCCGGGCAAGGAGAAGTGAACGAAGAGCAAGCAAATCAGCAGAATGCAATGCATGTCACAGTCAACGTCATCTCGGGCGGCCCCGCCTATGGAGACTCCAACTGAGCTAAAAAGTCCCAAGTCAGACGTCTGGAGATTCACTAGGTGGGATCCAACTCCTCGCAGGCCATAGGACCCCAGATTTGTTTTGGTCCTCAAGATCTACAGGGTGTGGAAGTCCCACATGATGATGCACTAGTCATCACTGCGGTCATGGCGAACTACCAGATCCACCGAATCATTGTGGACACTGGTAGTTCAGTGATTTTTTTTGTACAAAAGGGCATTCAAGCAGTTGCAAATCGAAGCTAGTGAGCTACAACCCATGGCCACACCCCTCTTTGGGTTCATGGGAAATGAAGTCCAGCCAATAGGCTAAATCAAGTTGGTCATTTCACTCGGAGAAGTGCCCCTGAAGAGGACTCGATGGTCGACCTTCTTGATAGTGGATGCATCCTCTGCTTACAATGTCATCCTAGGCAAACCCGCACTTAATGAGTTCAGAGCGGTAGCATCTACTTTCTACTTAAAGGTGAAGTTCCCAGTTGGTGATCAAGTAGGAGAAGTCAGAGGTGACCAGAATGTGGCACGTCGATGCTATGCCGACGATGTCTGAACGGAGGTATGGAAGACATTCTGAGCCCCCCAGCTAGTTGTAATATGGTACAACCATCTCCTTGGGCTGAACTGAGAGAACAAAAAGAGAAGATCCAACTTCTTCCCGACCGAGAAGAGACGAAGGTGAAGATAGTGCCAGAGCTGAAGCCTGACCTCAAGCAGCAGTTGGTAAAGTGCTTAGTCGAGAATCAAGACGTGTTCGCATGGTCAGCACGAGATCTGAAGGGCGTCCGACCGGAGGTCATGGAGCACAAATTACATATCTATCCCGACGCCAGGCCTGTAAAGCAGCGGAAGAGGGACTTCAGTCCCGATCAAAACAAAATAATTCAGGCCGAGGTAGAAAGACTCTTGGAGGCAGGACATATCCGGGAGGTACAGTTCCCCGCCTGGCTAGCGAATGTGGTGCTAGTGTCTAAGCCAGAAAATATATGGAGGGTCTGTATAGATTTCAGGGACCTCAACAAAGCCCACGCCAAAGATTGTTACCCACTCCCCCGGATTGACCATATGATAGACTCCATTGCAGGAAGTGAGCTCATCTGCATGTTAGAAGCATACCAAGGATATCACCAGGTTCTGCTGTCTCCCTGTGATCAAGAGAAGGTCAGCTTCATCACATCCGATGGCACCTACTATTACACAGTCATGCCTTTCGGGCTCAAGAATGCGGGAGCCATATACCAAAGGTTGATGAACAAGGTGCTCAAAGAGTAGCTAGGGAGAAACATCGAGGTATACATGGATGACATCCTCATCAAATCCCTCTGGACGGCAGACTTAATAGCAGATGTAGAAGAGACCTGCCGCACCCTGAGAAGGTATGGTATGATATTAAACCCAACCAAGTGTTTGTTTGGAGCAAGGAGTGGAAAGTTCTTAGGGTATATCTTGACCAAACGAGGTATTGAAGCTAACCTTGGCAAAGTAAAGGCCTTGCTGGACATGCCGCCACCCAAGAGCCTGAAGGAAGTACAAAGACTGACCGGGAGGATCACAGCCCTATCTCGCTTCATCTCTCGGTCAGCCGATCGCAGTCTGCCCTTCTTCAAGATCCTGCGCAAGGCCACTAAGTTTCAATGGGATGCTGAATGTGACCAAGCCTTCGAAGAATTAAAGACTTATCTGGTCAGTCTGCCTGTCTTGGCTAAACCAGAGGAGGGAGAGGTTTTGTATGTGTATCTGTCAGCCATGGAGGGAGCGGTGAGGGCAATGCTTGTAAAACAGAAGGAGGCTGAACAACAACCCATTTACTTTTTCTAAATGGGTAGAAGCTGAGCCTCTGACACACATCACGAAAGTCGCGGTGATGAAGGTCCTATGGAGGGACATCATCTGCAAATATGGTATCCCCCACAAGCTGGTGTCAGACAATGGAAGACAATTTTCTGGACGTAAGCTAAAGGAGTGGAGCGAGGGGTTGGGCATCTGTCAAGTCTTCACCTCAGTAGCATACCCACAGAGCAATGGGTAAGCCGAGGTTGTCAACTATGAAATCCTTAGGGGACTCAAGATAAAGCTAGATCACGTTAGAGGCAGCTGGGTCGACGAACTTGACGGTCCCAAACTATGTGTCACGAATGTGGGCCTCAAATTTAGAATTTATAAATGAAAGCTGGAAACCCTTTTACAATCAAAAGTATGAAAATGTAATATAGGGGCCACAGGTCGTATTTTTCTCGGGGCTAGTTGACTTTGTGTGATTCTAACTTGTATTTATGTGTCGTTTGTGAATTTGGGTTTCGACTGTAATTTGGGTTTGGGTTGCAATAGAAAATTAAAGCACAATGAAGATGAAGGAAACTTAGCTAACAAGCTAAGCAAAGTGATGGCAAGTTATCACTCAACCTAAAGAACTTCTTAAATGCAACTAAGCTCAAATTGGAAAACAAGTCAATTATGGAATTAAATCAGTTTCGATTGATGCTAATGCAAGGAATTTCTTATGAATTACCACGCCACGACCAAACTAATACAAAACAATCCAATAAGGAACTGATACAAAATCAGTGCCACAATTTCAATTGACACTAAATGCAGAGTTGCGAGTTCACTTGATACACATGGAAGAAACTCATCCAAGAGTGAATTGAAAAGTAAAACAATTTCAGAGACTGCAACTAATAATTCAGAATTGAGCTGGTCAATACAACTTGGAAGACAAAACCATTGGATAAATGCTTTGCATGAATAAGTGAAGGAAATCAGTGATTTACTTAGAAATTCAGAACTGCATGGTTAAAATTCATGAAATAAAAACCTGTAGCAGAAATGCGATTTCAGACCAAACGCAGGAATGAATTCTGATCAAATCAGTTTGAAAGACACAACCATCAGAAAAGTTCCATGTGTAAATGAATGAAGGAAATCAGGGATAAGTAAGAAATCAGATAATTTGGCACTTCAAACTGCAGAAGCTGCAGTTTTTCAGAATCACAGCAGTTAACTTGCAGATAACTTGATGCCAAGTCTAGCCAGCTACCTATGTAAAGCAATTTAATATAGGCAAACACATCGGATGCAGAATCCAGGAGAAAATGGGTGCAGAATAATGAAAATTCAGAAGCCAATTGAATGTGCCGAAACTGCTGATGAAGGCAGAAATGTGTCAGCTGATCAAATGCTGAAATTATCACTTCCGAAACGAATTTTGCATCACTGATTTAAGTGCAGGAGGGCTCGAAATGAACCATGGTTCACTTGACATGAAAATCAGAAGCTACCAATTACCATTTGCTGATACAAAACTGAAATTGCAGAATTCTCCAAGTTTGATACGCATGAATTGAAATCAGATGCAGAAAATGAAATTAAAACCTTTTGAAAAGAAACCAACTACAAAGGAAATTCAAACAAGAAAACTAAACAATCTTGATACTAAATGCAGGAACTAGAGGAAAAAGAAACTGGTACGCATCAGCCAAGAAAACTGATACACAAGCTATTGAAATGGCACGCAACAGGGAAAGTAATTTCAGAAACGAATTGAAACGAAATAAACTGATCCAATTACATTTGTTCGCTACACAACAATCTAGCTAACTAAAGCACTGAATTAAAACTCTAATTGAAGCAAAAACTAGTTGGAATCGAAACATTACAGAATTTTAATCAGAATTTCAGAAACAACCGACAGAAATGAAATCTACTGCTAATAAACGAAATTAACTAAGCCTCAATCCGATTTCTTGCTGTCACTCAAGGATGAGCTCGAATCGAGGTTGGTCACGCCTTCTTCGATGCAAAGCTGCTGAAGAAACGAAGAAAAACGAGAAAGAAACCAAGGAAAACGAGCTGCGGCGAGGAACGCGACAGGGAAGAGCTGGGCAGAGTTTCTGATTAAATAGGAATCGATGGACGACTGTGATTAATTTGAGAAGATCCAACGGTAGATCTTGGTCTGATTTGAGCCAAACTTTTATGATGATGATCTGGGGTCAGGATCTGCCTTGTGGTAGCTCGGATCCTCCAAATGTACAACGGATGGTCCAGATCAACTCTATCTGTGATTGAACGCTCTAGAGCCCTCCTTGCTTGATCTAACGGTTGATCTAGCTCTGATTGGGATGAAACCTTCAGATCTTGATCATAGAGCCTGATCAACCCTAACCCTAGCTCGGATTGCTTCAGATCATCCCGGATGGCTCAGATCTAGCCGCTCTTGAATCGGACGGCCCGGATTAATCGTAGGCTTGATAATTCGATCCGGTTCACATCCGACTCAGGTTTGACCCAATATGCCCTAGGTCCAGGATCCTTTCATGCCTACAAAAATATATCAAAAAATTAGTGGCCAAATAATCCAAGAATTGTGTAATTTTGCAATTAAGTCCAAAATAAGATAAAGTTTCAAAACCTAGGGTAAAATCATAATTAAGCAGTAAAAACATGGGTCAAACATAGATTTTAGCAATTAAAATAATCAATAAAATGGTGCTTATCAGAACTCCCCAGCATCTTGTGGTTCTATCATACCACTATGCGAGAAGGAACATGCCAAAGCCCTTTCCATCAGGTGTATAGGGCCGATGATGTCATCCCGGTGGAAGTAGGGGAAGGGTCAGCCCGGCGGCAGCACTATAACAAAGAGAACAATGATCAGGAGCGACTGATCGACCCGGACCTCATTTCTGAGGTGTGGGATAAAGCAGCAACTTGGCTAGAATCGTATTGGCGGAGGTTGCAGCAGGCATACAATCGCTGGGTAATCGCCCGCAGCTTTGAAGTCGGTGACAAGGTCTGGAAGAGGATCAAACCAGTGGGCGACCTGGGGAAGCTGGAGCCTCAGTGGGACGGACCTTATGTTATCATCAATAAGCTCGCAGGGGCAGCTACTATCTCGAAGATGACAAAGGCAAGGGGCTGGAATGACCATGGCACACCGACCATCTCCGCCCTTATCGCACTTGGTGAGGTGTTGAGTTGTTTGCTTAACTTCTGTATTTCTTTGTTTGCCTGCCTTGCAGTTCAATGAATAAAAAGAGCAAATGAAATAGTTACTCGAAAATCGCTAAATTGTTACCTGAGTAAAACCCTACTACCTCCGCGGTGAGTAGGCTTGGCCTCGGTGTTGCGCATGCCTGGCCAAGAGCTGTAAAACCCTACTACCTCCGCGGTGAGTAGGCTTGGTCTCGGTGCTGCACATGCCCAGCTAAGTGCTGTAAAACCCTACAACCTTCGCGGTGAGTAGGTTTGGCCTCGGTGCTGCACATACCCTGACAAGAGCTGCAAAACCCTACTACCTCCATGGTGAGTAGGCTTGGCCTTGGTGTTGCACATATTCGACCAAAAGCTGCAAAAACCTACTACCTCCGCGGGCCTCGGTGTTGCACATGCTCGGCCAAGAGCTGCAAAACCCTACTACCTTCGCGGTGAGTAGGCTTGGCCTCGGTGCTGTACATGCCCGTCTAAGAGCTGCAAAACCCTACTACCTTCGCGGTGAGTAGGCTTGGCCTCGGTGTTGTACATGCCCGGCCAAAAGCTGCACAACCCTACTACCTCCGTGGTGAGTAGGCTTGGTCTTGGTGCTGCACATGCCCGACCAAGAGCTGTAAAACCCTACTACCTCTGCGGTGAGTAGGCTTAGCCTCGGTGCTGCACATGCCCGGCCAAGAGCTATAAAAGCTACTATCTCTGCGGTAAGTATGCTTGGCCTCAGTGCTGCACATGCCCGACCAAGAGCAGCAAAACCCTACCACCTCCGCGGTGAATAGGCTTGGCCTCGGTGCTGCACATGCCCGACCAAGAGCTGTAAAACCCTACTACCTCCGCGGTGAGTAGGCTTAGTCTCGGTGCTGCACATGTCCGACCAAGAGCTGTAAAACCCTACTACTTCTGCGGGGAGTAGGCTTGGCCTCGGTGCAGCACATCCCCGACCAAGAGCTGCAAAACCCTACTACCTCTGCGGTGAGTAGGCTTGGCCTCGGTGCTGCACATGCCCGGCCAAGAGCTGCAAAACCCTACTACCTCTGCAGTGAGTAGGCTTGGCCTCGATGCTGCACATGCCTGGACAAGAGTTGCAAAACCCTACCACCTCTGCAGTGAGTAGGCTTGACCTCGGTGTTGCACATGCCCGACCAAGAGCTGTAAAACCCTACTACCTCCGCAGTGAGTAGGCTTGCCTAGGTGCTGCACATGCCCAACTAAGAGTTGTAAAACCATACTACCTTCCCGGTGCGGAGACTTGGCGTCGGTGCTACACATGCCCAGCCAAGAGCGTAAAAATCCTGCTACCTTCGCAATGAATAGGCTTGGTCCTCGAAATGTTTGGCGGTCATCTTATCCCTATTGTCAGGGCAAGAACACTTGTTCTTCAGGCGTGTTTGTTTACCACCTCGCCCCTTAGGTCAGGGAGGAACCTTGGTTCCTCACTTTGAACTGGGCGCTGGTTCTTTAAGCTGCTAGCTCCTCGGGCCGGAGACAAACATTTTAAGAATAACAAGCGAGGCAAGAAATTACTCAAGACACAGGAAGCCAAGAAATGCTTTCATTTACGGCTAAAATGATTACATATCTAGCCTACCAAGAAAAAGGGAAAAACTAGAAAAGATGAAGAAAGCGTAGTAAACGAGGAGTAACCAAGGGAGCAAGGCCCAGGTCGAGGAAGAATTCTATAGTTCCTGCTCTTCGGGAGTGAGCTCGTTCCAAACCCGGCTGACACTCACGGCACTCAAATCTAAGTCTGGTTTCAGCAGTTGATCCTCCTTTAACTGGTTAATGGCACCATTGAAGCCCTGTTTGAGGCGCTTCAATACCTGCCCGACAAAATATCGTCGTACTCATCAGATTGCAGGAATTCAGCCTTGAATTCAGCCTCGGCCTTGGACAGTTGGGTTGTATGGTCAATCTTCTGCTTCTATAGCTCAGCCTCAACCTCCTCCTTGACAACTTTCATCTCCGCCACCTCCCGGGACAGGCGATCCTGAGCCCCCAATATTTCTTGAAGCTTCTGGGCAGCAGCAGAAGCCTGGTCCTGGCCTCGAGTGACTTTGTCCTGGAGATCGGAGGCATAAGAGGCTGATAGCTCTAGGTCATATTCTTTTAGAGCCAACAGACGCTCCCGTTCTTCATTTCGATCTTCCAGAACTTTCTTTGAGGATTCCAGGAGCCGGACGTGATTAGACAACTCCTTCGTCTGAGTCTGAAGCTGCTCCCACTCCTGGGACAGCTTCTGCATATCCTCGGCGAAAGCTTGGTTCTTCTCGGACCTGAGGCATTCCCGGAGCCAGTAACCGTGCAAGGTCTCCTCAGAGGCCAGCAAAGTACTGAGACAATACTCGACCTTCAACCTTAGGGCCCGGCTGACCTCTAACTGCTGGAGACCCACCTCGCGGGCACGGCCAGCCTCTGCCTCTGCTGCCGCCACTCGCTGGAGAAGGTCTTCAATGACCCCTCCAGAGCACAACAGGCGGCTAGTAGCTGTATAGTTGGGGGTGACCTACGATGCGGAACAAAGACAATTAGAGCAAAACAACGAAACTAAGAGGAAGAGCACAAGCACAATTACCGTCAGTAGGGATTGGTGTAGCATGCCCAGATATCGGGCTGACCTAGCTAACCGCCCCGGCTGTACAGGAGGAGAGAGAAATTCCTCAGCAGGGCGTCCTGGCTGATTGGGGACATCTCTCAGGTCGAGTACATCCTCCTCCAAGTTAGACGCTATCTGTAGACCATTAGATGGAGTCTCCTTTATTTGGATGGATTGGGAGCCCTTTGTCACCGTCTTCTTCGCCATAAGGACCTTCCAATGAGAGTTGGACATGTCAAGAGACACTTCCTTGCCGCGTTGAACAACGGGAGGGTCGGTCGGAGTGGTCAAGTCGCGAGCGATGGGAGCGGTGGCCACCACAACGGGAGAAGAAGGTTCCTCCCGAACTCTCTATGACATGGGCACCGTATCCTCTTCATCAATGGAGGGTGGAAGCTCTGAGGCTAGGCCCTTCTTCAACCTCTTCAGGGGGTGAGGCTTTTGGACCAACCATTTCCATCGTTTCTTCTCGGTAACCTAGGTCTCTGGTTGCTTGGCAGGGGGAGGGGTCGCAACCTCTCCCTCTACCGCCTTGATGGGAGATGAAGGAGAGCCTCCTTTGGGGCCGATAGGCAGTTCTGCTGCTCCGAGATCCTGGGGGGCCTCCAGGGTTTCCCGGTCTTTTGAGGATGAAGCCACTTCCCCGCAACCCTCGACCGAAATACCCACCAGAGTGGAAGAAGCGGAAGTAGGAACCAGTGCCTACTTGTTGGTCTGTTCCCACTTCAGGAGCCGGTTCATAGCTTGGGAAATCATAATATCGTCTGTAAAATAGGGACAAAAGGGCATCAGTTAGAATTAACAAGGAAATTTGCAAAACAAAGGGTAACTTACAAAGACTGGAGCTAAGGCTCATGACTTTCGGGCTGAGCTCGGCCCAATAAAGGAGCTCCTCGCATTGCACCAGCTGGAGGCCGTGAAACTCCATCCCTGTTAGGATACCCCTGGCCCTCTGGTATCCCGCGTCCTGCTAGAAGTCGCCGAGGTCTGGGATAGGTAGTAGGCTCTCCGTCTAGCGGATAGGACTGAAGGGGCTCTGATAAGTGTTATTTTGTTGATTATTTTAGTTGCTAAAATCCAAGTTTGATCCATATTTTACTTGCTTAATTGTGAATTTACCCTAGGTTCTAGGACTTGCTTTTATTTTGGACTTAATTATAAATCTGTACATATTTGAATTATTTGGCCACTAAATTTTTGATCTATTTTTGTAGGCATGAAAGGATCATAGACCTAGGGCATACTGGGTCGAACTTGAGTCGGAAGTGGACCCGGATCGAGTTATCAAGCTTCGGATTAATCTGGGTCGTCCGATTCAAAAGCAGCTAGATCTGAGCCATCTGGGACCATCTGAGGCAATCCGAGCTAGGGTTAGGGTTGATCAAGCACTGAGGTCAAGATCTGAGATTTTCATCCCAATCAGAGATCATTCAACCGTTGGATTAAGCTCGGAGGGCTCTAGACTGTCCATTCAAAGATTAGGTTGATCTGGGCCATCCGTTGCAAATCTGGAGGATCCGAGCTACCACGAGGCAGATCCTGACCCTTGATCAACATCATCAATGTTTGGTTCAGATCGGATGAAGATCAGTCGTTGGATTGAGTTAAAGAAATCTGGGTCGTCCATTGTTAAGTATTTAATCAAAAAAATCTCCTCAGTTCAGCTTCGTCGCGTCTTCGCCACACAGTTCATCTTCTTCAACGTAGTTCTTCGTTTTTGCTTCAATTTTCTTCAATCCGAAGGCGTGACCACCTCAATTTCTTCACTTGATCGAGTGCTAGATCCTTGGGGAGCTGTCTCCGTGAAGATTCACGCTCCGAATTGGCCAAAAACATAGCCGAGTGAGGGTTTCCTCGGTTCTGCCATTGATTGCTTCAATCTCGGCTTTGCTCCATCCGCCATCCACCTGAGCTATCCGAAGGGGTTCTCCGGAGTGTTTGGATCATCCCCAACCCATCCGCGCAAGTGGACAACGCCAGATTAAAGAAATCGAATGGGATTCCAACTTGGACTAGAATGTGAGCTGGATTGAATCGCAGAGGCTGTTTTCCATTGATTTGCTGAGCTTAGGGGTTCGAGGCCAGCCCTTGCGTGACGAACAAGGAGTACTTGAGCTAATGGAGTGATTGAGGATTAGTTTTCTTATTTCATTTTTGTTTTTAGTTGTAAATTTTCATTCCTGCAGCGTGCCATTTCATTTCTGAACATTGTATCAGTTGATTAGTTTTCTTGTATGGATCGTTTCTTTCTCAATTCGAGGCTCATCCTTGAGTGACAGTAGGGGTTCTTGAGCCGATCGAGAGGAGGGATTAATGATAGTTTCCTTAGTTAAATTCTGTTGTTTTAGCTGTAATTCCAGTTTCTGCAGTTATTTCTGTTTCTGAATTTTCGTATCAGTTGTTTAAGTTTTCCTTCTGAATTGTTTCTGTTTTAATTAGTGTTTCGATTATGCCTCTTATTAGCTAGATTACTTGTATAGTGATCAATTGCTTTAATTCAATTTATTTCCTGTTTTATTCCTTGCGTATCAGTTCTTTAGCATGTGTTTCAGTTTTTTTTTTTCTGTTTTCTTCTCTGCGTATCAAACTCCATGTAGCAGGTTTACGTTAGTGATTCTGAATTTTGTGATAAGTGAACACCAGTCCTTTTTAATCCTTTTAGCACATTGAGTGTCTGAACTTGATCCAAGTTGCTTCGGATGTTTCTGAATTAAGTTGTTCCCTGATTTCAATTCTCAGTTTTTGCATCTGCAATTCATTTCTGCACATGAAGAATTTCAGTCCCAAGTCGGTCAGCTTATGTAGCGACCCGCCTTCTTACTACCTTAGACGGATCGTTACTTATCTCTACTTCTTGACTTCTATACATGACTAAAGAAAATTGCGGAAATCTTTTTTTTTTTTTAAACTTTAAAATTCATCTAACAATTATGTTCTAACTTAAGCAATCATGTATAATAATACCATGTCATACTCTCTTCTCAATCCCATAGCCAATACCCATCGAAAAACAGCCTTACCCTTCTTAAACAGCCTGTATCAGTCGACTGATGACGTCATCAGTCGACTGATACGGCTGTAATCTGTTTTACAGATTTCGGCCCTTGCTGTCCAAGGCCACCCTTCCCTCAATTTCGAGCCATATCAAACTACAACATCATTTCTATACTCTATATCAGTTTCCTAAACGATTTAGCCATTCAAACGAATTCATAAACTTGAATTTAGGACTTTTATGGAAGGAAACGAACTAAGCAAGTTTATATAAACTTTAACAATGGATATTGTACCAATCTTAGCTTCTATTACTTTATAACACCAAATACATGTTCTATGACCTTGCTAAAACATCATGAAATATGAATGCAACTTTTCTAAACATATTCGAGCAATGAAACTTAATTCAAAAGGAAAATTGATACTATCTTGGCACAAACACTTTTTCTCTAACAAAGTATCAATATTTCTAACTACTCACACTTTTACTCATCTAATGCAATCATGGGAATATATATGCTAAAGGAAATGACATGGAATCTTTACTCTAAGAATTTAGCATATAAAACTATCCAAAACTCAAATACTCCATAATCTCCATAAAGTAAGAACTTGTAATTTGAATAAACTTAAACACTGCAATTCAAATAACTAAATAGTCTCGTCTCAAAGATCTCTCCATAATCAGCCACCACACACACTTTGCTCAGCACCGCCTCGTCGCCTTCCTTCAGAATTGCCTGCCTTTACCTTTATCTGCAATAAGAGGAAATGCATCTATAAGCAAAAAGCTTAGTAAGTACTATCTAGCTCACAAAAACTCGAAATATGCAAACTTGCTTCTAGATCAAACTGAACATCATATGAGATACTAATATGCTTGAAAGAAAACTAATAACATGTATAACTCAAAACATGCATACTCAAGCAATAATAAATCTCATTTTACTTTTCTTGGCTCAACTTGAAACTTTAGCTATTCTTTAACTTTTGAAAACTTTCTTAAACTTTCGAAAACTTTGCTAAAGCATATACTTGAAAATAATAATCACTTGGATCCACTGAAGACGTAAGTACCATCTCATGCGCGTTCCCTAAAAGGTTGGGGTAGCGAGCCACCAATCCTAATAGAGCAGACCTTGGTCTACCAGGGCCAAGACCTTGGAATTGGACACCTGGATTTCTTTAACGACGCCCTTGGACGCCGGGTACTGGCCTTATAAAATAAAATAGCTTTTCTTTCTTTTCTTTCTTATCTGTAAATGCCTTGGCATTTTCTGGAGCACCTTGCGTGCTAAAATCCCTAAGTCTTGACTTTTGGGGATTTTCTTAAGGCCTTGGCCTTTTCTTTTCTTATCTTTATCTTCTTTTCTTTTCTCATAACTTTCTTGGCCCTAAACTCACATAGGGTGCTTATCAAACATATACAAGCATATAAGAACTAAGATCACATGCAAAAACTAAAGCAAAAAGGAAAAATTCTCTTTTAAAACTTTTAAAGGAAATTCTCGCGGTAAAACCGCCTCTTACTGCAGGTGAGCAGTACTTACATTGATATCTTGGACTTACAACCAAGATTGAGGTCTAGAACTCGGGAGAAACTCGAGATCTCGAAGAATTCTTCACGTCTACGCGTTCCTCTCGTCGCGGGGATCTCGAATATAGTATTATCTCTTGGAGAAAGGGTCTCGGCCGACCCTCTTGGCCTTGATTTGCGTGCGCACAAGAGAGGAGAGGGAGAGGGGTCGGCGCAAGGGGTGTTGGCCGAAGGGTTTGAGAGAAATCCCAACTTCTCTCTTTAAGTTTTCTATTTATACACTTAAGGATCGGATCAACCTAACTACAGCTTAAGTATTTATTTTTCTTTCCTTTTCTGTGCTTGATACCCTTAGCCCAGCTGGCCGCGCGCTCCCTTGGTCTCGTGGTGGTCGCTGGTTCGAACCCCCGCTGCCCCTTATGGTATTTTCCTATTTTGGCTTCTTTTTCCTTTTTCTTTTTCTTTTTCCAAAAATACCAAACGGACTCGGAAAATTCCATAAAAATACTCTAAAAATTCCTAAAAATATCTAGAATATTTCTAAACCATTTCTAAATAATTCTAAGGACTTTAAGAACTAAAAATGGAAATTTTGGGGCGTTACAATCCCCCATACCTTATAAAAAGTTCGTCCTCGAACTTAGAATAACTCTGGATATCGTTCTCTCATGCTGTCCTCACGTTCCCAAGTAGCCTCTTCATGCTTTTGATTCTGCCAGATGACCTTCACTAGTGGCACTTCTTTGTTTCTTAATCTTTTAACTGCTTTGTCCACTATCTGTGTCGGTCTGCTCTCATAACTAAGATTTTCTTGGATCTGTACTGACTGAGGCTGAATCACTTGGCTAGGGTCGTGAATACACTTCTTTAGCATAGAGACATGAAATGTACTGTGGATAGCTGACATATCCTCTGGTAAGTCCAGCTCATAGGCTACCTTCCCAACTCTCTTTATAATATTATAGGGTCCTATGTAGCGAGGACTCAGCTTGCCCTTCTTGCCAAATCTCACCACTCCCTTCATGGGAGCGACCTTGAGAAATACTGAATCTCCAACTTGAAATTCAAGTGGCCTACGGCGTGTGTCAGCATAACTTTTCTGTCTACTTTGGGCAGTCTCAATCCTCTGGCGGATCGTCTGGATAGCCTGAGCGGTCTCATCTATAAGCTCAGTCTGACTGCCTAGTCCTGACTCCATCTCTTTCCTCTCACCAGCTTCTTGCCAACATATGGGTGATCTACATTTCCTGCCATACAATGCCTCATAAGGTGCCATCCTGATGGTGGCCTGATAGCTATTATTGTAGGCAAACTCAGCTAAGCACAGAAATTTACACCAACTACCTTTAAAGTCCAATGCACAAGCCCTGAGCATGTCTTCTAAAATCTGATTTACTCTCTCTGTCTGTCCATCTGTCTGGGGATGGAAAGCTGTGCTGAACTGAAGTCTGGTGCCTAAGGCGCCCTGAACACACTTCCAAAAATGGGAGGTGAATCGCCCATCTCTGTCAGAAACGATCGACTTCGGGACTCCGTGAAGCCTGATTACTTCTTTCACATACAGCTGTGCTAATTGCTCTACCGAATGCGATAACTTGATGGCTAGGAAGTGGGCAGACTTGGTCAATCTGTCCACTATCACCCAAATTGCATCGTGTCCATGGGTGGTTCTTGGAAGACCTGTGATAAAGTCCATGGATATTTCTTCCCACTTCCACTCTGGAATGGGAAGAGGCTGTAGAACTCCTCCTGGTCTCTGGTGCTCGCTTTGACCCTCTGGCAGGTCAAGCAGGTACTGATATATCTGGCCACGTCTCGCTTGAGTCCAGACCACCAGAACCTTTCTTTAAATCTTGGTACATCTTGGTAGAACCAGGATGCATAGAGTACGGGGTACTGTGGGCTTCTTCTAAAATACTCTTCCTTAGTTCCTCATCATCGGGGACGCAAAGGCGGTCTCCAAAATAGAGGATGCCACTGTCTGATACTCGAAACTCTGAATGTTCTGCCTCTTGGATCCCCTGCTTGATCTTCTGGATTTCTGGGTCTTGACTTTGCTTTCTTTGTATATCTTTAAGCAGGGTTGACTCTAGGGTCAATGCAGAAAGTTGCCCAATTATTACCTCTACTCCAAAATTCTTTATTTCTTTCTGAAGTGGTAGAGACAGTGATGATAAGGACATCAGTGCTGCACAGGATTTTCTGCTCAGTGCATCTGCCACTTTATTAGCTTTACCTGGGTGGTAGAGGATTTCACAGTCATAATCTTTGACCAACTCTAGCCACCTGCGCTGCCTCATATTCAGATCTTTCTGAGTGAAGAAGTACTTCAAACTCTGATGGTCTGTGAAGATTCTGCACTGCACTCCATACAGGTAATGTCTCCAAAGCTTTAGTGCAAAAACCACAGCTGCTAGCTCAAGGTCATGCGTAGGGT
>JAGFNQ010004298.1:42516-231367 GCA_024364735.1 Boesenbergia rotunda
AATTAAACGGAAAAACCAAATCAAAGTTGCTATTTGGATATTTATTAAGGATCCTTCAATTTCGCAATAGAAGGAAAATACTTAATCAAACATTGAATTATTCAACGAGCGAGCGTGCATTAGTTGCTATAAATAATCATCTTTTCATTAAATTTTTGACAAGGAGGGACGTTCAATTACTGCACCAATGGCGTCAATCTTTTTCTTCTTCCTCTTTGCTTCTTTTCTCTTCTACGGCGGCGGCGCTGCCTCCGACGAAGAGCGTAAAGCGTACATTGTTCACGTTGAAGTGCCATCGGGTGTTTCCGCGTATGATTTTGGAGACTACTCCTTCCTCCTGAAGAGCGTCGCCGGAACTTTAGAGATCCAAGAAGATGATGCGGCGTCGCGGGTCATACACTCCTACCGGAATGTTATGACCGGTTTCTCGGCGATGCTGACGGAGAGGGAGGTGGCGGCCATTTCGAAGCTCGACTGGTTCGTGCGCGCCATTCCGAGCTTGGTTTACCGTCCGTTGACCACCCACTCGCCCCAGTTCTTGGGATTGCGCCACCGCACCCACAGCGTGTGGAACGCCACCAACATGGGGGAAGGCGTCATCGTAGGCGTCCTCGACACCGGCGTCACACCCGGCCACCCATCGTATAGTGATCGCGGCATGCCGCCTCCTCCAGCCAAGTGGAAGGGCCGCTGCGACTTCGGGAACGCGTCGTTGTCGAAACAGTTCTGCAACAACAAGCTCATCGGCGCCCGGTCCTTCGTCAACTACAACGGTCCGTATCGACGGATTCGCCTATTGATGATGACGGCCACGGTACTCACACGTCGAGCACCGCCGCCGGCGCGTTCGTGAAGCACGCTAACGTGTACGGGCTGGCCAAGGGAGTGGCCTCCGGGATGGCCCCCCGCGCGCATCTCGCCATTTATAAGGTTTGCTCGGAGGACGCGTGTCAGGGGGCCGACATTCTCGCTGCCTTGGACGCCGCGGTGGAGGAGGGTGTCGATGTGCTCTCACTCTCGCTCGGTAGCGCCCTATTCCGTTCTACTTGGACACGATCGCGATCGGCGCTTTTAACGCCATGCGCAGGGGAGTCGTTGTCAGCTGCTCCGCGGGCAACGCGGGGCCGTTAAATTCCACCGTAACCAATGACGCGCCGTGGTTGCTCACGGTGGCGGCCAGTACTATGGACCGTCAGTTCTTGGCCACCGTAAAGCTCGGCGACGACAGCGAGTTCCGCGGCGAGAGCATCTACCAGCCGCCGGGATTCTCATCGAAGGAATATCCTCTCGTGTACCTCGGCGGCGCTTCTGCCTTATGTCTCAACGGTTCCCTTGACGGTGTCGACGTGAAGGGGAAGATTGTGCTCTGCGACCGCGGCGTCAACGGGCGGGTCGAGAAGGGGGAAATCGTCAAGCAAGCCGGTGGCGCCGGCATGGTGCTTGCCAATGCACCGGAAGACGGCTACAGCACTATCGCTGATCTTCACGCGCTGCCGGCGTCGCACATTTCCCACGCTATGGACTTAAGATCAAGGCTTACATCAACTCCTCCTCCAACCCGACGGCGACCATCGTCTTCAACGGCACCGTTACACATGCGCCCCGCTCTCCGGCGATAACTTCCTTCTCCTCCCGCGGGCCCAGCCAGACCACGCCGGGGATCCTCAAACCCGACATCACCGGCCCTGGTGTCAGCGTCCTCGCCGCTTGGAACACGCAGAAATTCAAGTCATCTCCGGCACCTCCATGTCCTGCCCCCATCTCTCCGGTATCGCCGCCCTTATCAAGAAAGTCCATCCCGATTGGTCGGCTGCCGCCATAAAATCCGCCATAATGACGACTGCCTATGTGAAAGACAACACTAACAACTCCATCTCTGACGAGAGGAACCTTCCAGCCGACCTTTTCGCCGTCGGCTCCGGCCACGTCAAGACGCTAAAGGCCCTCAACCCAGGACTCGTCTACGACATCTCTCCGGAGGATTATTATTCTTACCTCTGCGGCCTCGGCTACAGTGACTCCGACGTGCGTATCATCGTCCACCACAAAGTCAACTGCTCGTCGATCAAGAGCATTCCGGAAGGAGAGCTCAACTACCCTTCCATTACCGTTAGATTGCCGGCGAACCGGACTAGGACGGTGACCTTCACGAGGACGGTGACCAACGTCGGCGAGGGGACCGCAACGTACTACGCGAAGTTGGCCTGCCTGACGTAGTTTCGGCCAGCGTGGTTCCCAGAAAGTTAACCTTCGGGAAGGTTAAGGAGAAGAAGAGCTTTAGGATCAGTTTCCAGCGAAGGAGTCATCAAGGTGCGTCGACACCGGCGGTCCAAGGACAGTTGAGGTGGGTTTCTCCGGCGAGGCGTGTGGTCAGGAGTCCAATCTCTATAATTCTAGAGTAATAAATCAAACAATTCAAAAAATTAAATAAATAAATCATAATCCATCTTTGTTTTATTTGTAATTAATTCTTATTTTTCTAAATCCATAAATAGTTTTTATCCTTTGCAAAATTTCTTTTCTTCAAGAAAAATGTTATAATTAAAATACTTTGCACTAGCGTAATATACGAAGAGAAATATTTATTTATTTATAATCGGTCAAAGTAACAACATCTCTTACCTCGCTGCAGAAGTATATATGACGTCAGTCTTGTCTTACCTCGTTGTAGAAGTCTAAGTGGAAGTATCCAATTTTTTTGAATAGATTAATTAAAGAACGATTTCAAGCAAAATTTTCAGTTGTTAAGTAAATTGGAGAAAACGTTCATCGCTTATATATATAATCCCATATTATCTCACGATAGACAAATACTTTCGATAGAATTCGAACATGATACTCCGATTCATGCTTCACCGTGACCTTTGAAGCATCGTGGAAGTTACTTTAATTTTTTTTACAATTGAGATATCTAACTTTTCACCATTTTCAGAACACACATAAATTTCTTATTTATCATCCGAATAAATCAGATTATTAATCTTAGAACACAAAAAAATTTTATTGATCATTCGGATAAATCGAAAAGTACTCGTGGATATATTTTCAAGTGGCCAACATTCTTAGTGTGGCCATTTCATTAAAGAAAAATCTCTACGGTGTACCGTAGTTGGGATTCAACCCATAAATATATTTGATTAAAAATTTAAAAGATCACCGTAGCTTGGGGCATGGAATCTCATTCACGATGGCAAAAGATGATAATGCTCATCTCATGCGCCCTTCATAATCTGTCTATAGATTATATAAAGGAGGTAAATTACGAGTAACTACTAGCCTAAGCAATGACAAATACATGGTGGAGAACAAAAACATGACTATTAACCCGAAATTGACTTCCGATCTCATGATGGTAAGCTCCATTCCTGAATAAAACATTTCAAAAGTGATGTTGTCAACAACCTTGGCATATGTTAGTGTTAGCCCAAGAATCAAATATGTAGACCTAACTATATGGATTCCAATTCATGATGATGAATAACATTTCAAAGTGATGTGTCAACCTTGCATATGTTAGGTTAGCCTAAGCAATTATGAGATAATTGTCTAGGGAACATTTTATATCGTATTCTATTTAGTAAAGGTAAAATTTGATTATTATATTTATTTCATGATTGTGCCCAATGAATAAGTATAATAATATCCTTGGATAGTAAGTTTGATCTATATTATATCAATTAGTTGAATTGATAGTGAGAAGATGTAGAGAACACTACTCTTAACTATTTCTAGTCAAGTATTAATATTAAGGATAATATTAATGCATTAAGACTAGCATGTAGGTCAATTGATGACTTGATCTCACAAGTCATGGATATGTGATATCAAGTTAACACATAGTATACATTAGAGAATGTGTACTGAATTGACTCGACATGAGAAAGTTTCATTGATCGTTATATGAGTGTCATAAACATTCTCATGTGACTATTAGTATGAATAGTCCTTAGACGTGAAGTCACTACGATTCCCTACATAAGGAGTTGTGTACTTTGATATCGTCAAACGTCACCAGTAACAAGGTGGACTATAAAGGCGATCACTGGGTATGGAACAAATTATACAAATGAATGTGAGTGATGTAGATTGGATCTGCTCCTCTCATATGACGAGAGTGATATTTGTGGGTTCCTTGATCGGGTAGGACTACTAAATACATGGTCATACTCAAATGAGTCAATATAATATATTGAGCTCATTTGCTTGAGTGAGTTGGAGATCAAGAAACACAAAGATTGATATCGAGAATGACAGTCTATGCCTCACTGATCAATCTAAATATCGAGGATAGAAGGACAAAATCACACGAGATAATAGTCATGAAGGTTAAGTCGGATCTCGACTTTTTCATCACTTGGGTAGCAAGGATGCCTTGCTAGATGTCGCTTATTGCTTATGTGTCTAAAGCAGTTTAGACACATTATCAACGTTACGATAACCTATTGGGTCACACACAAAAAACATGATGCTTCGGAGATTAATTGATTTTAGTTTGACTAAAATGTAATCTGGATTGGATTAATTGAGTTGGCTCAAATGAATCCAATTAGATTATGAAATTAGGTCCAATCCGAGTTAGACTCATTAAGATTAGACTCAACCAATTAGATGAGATAATAATTCATTAAAATGTTAAATGAATTTATTATTATATGAAAATGAAGAGTTTCTCTTTATTGGATGAAGAGAAGTTGAAAAATTCAAAAATGAGAAACATGTGCTTAATTGTATCTATTGACTTTAATGTGATGAGAAACTCAAAGGGACAAAATCCTTTCATATTCATGAGATGAATATAAGTGAATTGTAAAAATTGCAAGTAAATGTATGTCATTTTTCTTCTTCCTCTTCCTTCCCTCTCTTTCAAGGTGTTTGATTTTTCTTCCCTTCTTCCTCTTCCTCTTCCTCTCCAATGTTTCTTGGAGCTTCTGGGCAGCGGCAGAAGCCTGGTCCTGGGCTCGAGTGACTTTGTCCTGGAGGTCGGAGGCATAGGAGGCTGATAGCTTTAGGTCATATTCTTTTAGAGCCAGCAGGCGCTCTTGTTCTTCATTTCGATCCTTCAGAGCTTTCTTTGAGGATTCCAGGAGTCGGATGTGATCAGACAACTCGTTTGTCTGAGCCTGAAGCTGCTCCCGCTCCTGGGATAGCTTCTGCAAGTCCTCGGTGAGAGCTTGGTTCTTCTCGGATCCGAGGCGTTCCCGGAGTCGATAACCGTGCAAGGTCTCCATAGAGGCCAGCAGAGTACTGAGACAATTCTCGACCTTCACCCTCAGGGCCCGGCTGACCTCCAACTGCAAGAGGCCTGCCTCGCGGGCACGGCCAACCTCCGCCTCTGCTATCGCCACTCGCTGGAGAAGATCTTCAGTGACTCCTCCGGAGCACAACATGCGGCTCGTAGCCGCACAGTTGTAGGCGACCTACGATGCGGAACAAGGACAATCAGAGCAAAACAACGAAACAAAGAGGAAGTGCTCAAGCACAATTACCTTCAGTAGGGACTGGTGTAGCATGCCCAGGTATCGGGCTGAGCCAGCTAACTGCCCTAGCGGAAACAAGAGAGGAGAGAGAAATCCGAATTCCGTCCTCGATTCATCGGTTCGAAGAAGGAGTACCTAGTTTTATTAATAAATAAATAAATCTTAATCGGAATTAGTTCGTTAATCGTTAAGTTGAGATTTTATGTTTGGTTTCTCGATTTTATCTTGTCGTTCGTTTTTTTTTTTTATTCGGTTTTCGTTATTCGTTGGTTTACCGAATACCTAGGAGTCCTCGATCGAAATACCCACCGGAGCTGAAGAAGTGGAAGCGGGAACCAACGCCTACTCGTTGGCCTGTTCCCACTTCAGGAGCCAGTTCATAGCTTGGGAAATCATAACGTCGTCTGCAAAATAGAGTCAAAAGGGCATCAGTTAGAATTAACAAGGAAACTTGCAAAACGAAGGGTAACTTACGAAGACTGGGGCTAAGGCTTGTGACTTTCGGGCTAAGCTTGGCCCGATAAAGGAGCTCCTCAGATTGCACCAGCTGAAGGCCGTGAAACTCCATCCCTGCTAGATACCCCTGGCCCTCTGGTATCCCGTGTCTTGCTAGAAGTCATCGAGGTCTGGGACTTCGTCCAGTTGATAGGACTGAAGGGACGCTAAGGGAGTTGGATATAGAACAATCGTTCCTTCCGTCCCTTGTGGGAGAAAGGAAGACCCCCCAAGAACCTATAACCAAGGCGGGCAGTAAAGCCAAATACCCCTCGGGAGCCAACCGGAACAAAGAAAAATGAAAATATCGGGGGGTCAGAGGGATGTCAAAAAGTCTGAAGAGGACAAACGCCCTCGCCTATCTGGGCAAAAGCGTTTGAGGCCATTTGGAGGAGAGGGATCCCAAAGTATTGAGCGACATTCATGAAAAAGGTGGGGATAGGAAAACGAAGCCCTAATTCTATCCGCCCTAAGAAGAAAGTGAAAAAACCCGCAGGAGTCTCTACGGGTGATTGGCCTAAGGCCGGAACTCTCATCTCCCAAACCTCCGGGATCCCATATCTCCAATAGATGGCTTGGAGGGATTCTAACCTAACCATAGAGGAGATAGTATCATACCATTTCGGATGATAGACATGCTCTCCCAAGGAACTTTCACTGTCGCTTTGAGTCTTCTTTTTCTTCTCTACTGAACCCATATGGATTGAAGAAAGTGTAAAACAGAAGAAGACTTACACTCGAAAACGGGGTGCGGTAGCAAGACGAGTAGTAGGAGAACGAAAGTGTTTGGAAGAAGATAGGGCAAGGAGGCAAAAGGGTGTCGTTGCACCCGCTTTATAGGGAGAAGTCGTTCACTTATGAACAATGAGAAGGCAACATGTTAGCAGTGCTGATTAGACATCCCAAGGAGCCACCATCCTTTACTGTCGTCGCTTCGTACGACCCACGACGTGTATCAGTGGGAGATCGCCACACAAAAAAGGATGGGGCACCTAGTAAGGCCACATTCGCCAGACGACCTGGTCCCATTAAGAAACCTATGCGCCTTTAAAGGACCTTGGGCAGCCGTCGGGGCGTCACCTCGAAATTCGTGGAAATGGGGACACATTCAAAGAACTATCCACGGTCCAGGGGTGCATGGGCTAATTCCTCGAACCCGGAAGGCCGCCAGCGAAGTAGTAAAAGATATAGGGGCTACCTGGATACCGCTTATTCATCTCAACACTAGTCTAATCAGTCAGGCACACTTCCTTTGATCAGACTTGAGGATAGGGACTTGTGATGGGGTTGAGTACCCCGTGGCTGACACATGGACTGAAAAAGCTGTGTGGCAAGAGCTACCGACTCGGAACGACTCTCTGGCCGGGATGCCCGAGACCCTCTCGAGAAGGGGAATCCTAAGACTAACTCGAATAGGCATAGCCCTGAGGGTAGTTCCAGAAGGGCACACCCCCGAGCTCACCTCGGAGGCAGGTCCCCGAGATCACCTTGGGAAGATGAGGGCCCCCGGGCCAAACAACCGCGAGATCATTTCGGGGTAGCGGAGCCTAAGGAGCACTCAACTTCAAGTAGCGGTCCATTTTTCTCGGATCGGTGGATCATCATCATCCATTATTACGGAGTAATCACGACTCGTGATTCGCGACAATCAAAGCCTTAATCATCGCAACGACCCCAGATTGAAGAGTCGTGAAGACCGTTACCAGGATGATTCAGTAACCGATAATCGGGGGGGGGGGTGGGACGTGGCTAAGATCGTGGAGACGCTTGAGATAACCGTCGCAGGTATAAAAGACACTCCTACTCCTCTGGTAAGGGGGTTACGCACTCTCTACTTCACACATATTCTTTCTTGCCTTCTCTTTATCTTCGGGATCGAGGCACTAACTTAAGCGTTGGAGTGGGCTTCGCCGAACAACCTCCGGCGTGTTCCCCTAACGCTCGTGTTAATCTCGAAGGATGTGAAGTTCTTCGTCCAGCGTTAGCGTCCGCGTGGGCTGAACCTTGGTAACTGGTCGTTGACGTCGATTCCTTCCGAAACACTGGAGTTACATTAAAGGGGAGTTGGATGAGAAGAGAATTTTTACAATATGAGATGTGAGGATAAAAGACATGACACGTAGGTTGTATTAATTGTACAACAACCATACACAATCTAATCATATAAGTTTAAAGGCCTATAACCATATATCATGTCAAACATCACAAGTATCAATTTTATAATATCATTTTATTATGATTTCAATTAATAATTTATACGACGAAATCATATCAAATTCAAGGGACAATGCCCCTAGCAATGTCCAAGGGGCAACGCCCCTGGCATTGATTAACAAGTGGGGGTAAAGGGGGCAACACCCCTGGTAGGGGATTAGGAGCGAAACCCCCAAAAATAAATGATTTCTTTAACTCAATAGAATGAGTCACTGTCTTATATTTCTTTCACAAACGGCTCATAACAAATTATTTTATTATTACGATCAAATCATAGTTTGTTATCAAATAAACAGAAAACAACAAATCCCACACCGAATCCTTGCTAATTGTTACTATAAATAATCATCCATTCGGTAAATTGTTGCTAATTGAATATTATATATAAATAATCACCTCTTCGGTAAAACGTCACAAGGACAAGTAGTGACTATCAATTACTGCACCAATGACCTCCATCTTTTTCTTCTTTTTCTTTGTTTCTTTTCTCTTGTCCGCCAGCGGGGCGGCCTGCGACGAAGAGACTACTACTCCTTCCTTCTGGCCAGAACATTAGAGCTCCAAGAAGATGATGCGGCATCGAGGGTTATACACTCCTATCGGAATGTTATGACCGGCTTCTCAGCGATGCTGACGGAGAGGGATGTGGCGGCCATGTCGAAGGTCGACTGGTTCGTGCACGCCGCTCCAAGCTTGGTTTACGCCATCCGTTGACCACCCACACGCCCCTGTTTTTGGGACTGCGCCACCGCACCCACAGCGTGTGGAACGCAACTAACATGGGGGAAGGCGTCATCATAGGCGTACTCGACTCTGGCGTCACCCCCGGCCACCCCTCGTATATTGATCGCGGCATGCCGCCTCCTCCAGCCAAGTGGAAGGGCCGCTGCGACTTCGCGAACGCCTCGTCGTCGGCCGAGCAGTTCTGCAACAATAAGCTCATCGGTGCCCGGTCCTTCGTCAACTATAATCGGTCCCGGAACGGATCGCCGGATTCGCCTATTGATAAGGATGGCCACGGTACTCACACGTCAAGCACCGCCGCCGGCGCATTCGTGAAGCGTGCTAACGTGTACGGGTTGGCCAAGGGACTGGCTGCCGGGGTGGCCCCTTTTGCGCATCTCGCCATTTATAAGGTTTGCTCGAATGACAAGTGTCAGGGGCACGACATACTTGCTGGGATGGACGCCGCAGTGGAGGACGGTGTCGATGTGCTCTCAATCTCGCTCGGTGGTGACCCTGGTCCGTTCTACCTCGACCCAGTTGCGATCGGCGGTTTTAACGCCATGCGCAGGGGAGTCTTCATCAGCTGCTCGGCGGGCAACTCCGGCCCGTCTAATTCCACCGTATCCAATGACGCCCCGTGGTTACTTACGGTGGCGGCTAGCACTATGGACCGTGAGTTCTTGGCCACCGTAAAGCTCGGCGACGGCAGCGAATTCCCCGGCGAGAACATATCTACCAGCCACAGGGATTCTCATCGAAGAACTATCCTCTCGTGTTCCCCGGCGGCGCTGCCTCCTTATGTCTCAACGGTTCCCTTGACGGTATGGACGTGAAGGGAAAGATTGTGCTTTGCGACCGCGGCATCAACGGGCGGATCGAGAAGGGGGAAGTCGTCAAGCAAGCAGGCGGCGCTGGCATGGTGTTTGCCAATGCACCTCAAGACGGCTACAGCACTATCGCTGATGTCCATGCACTTCCGGCCTCGCACATTCCCTACGCCTATGGACTTAAGATCAAGGCTTACATCAACTCATCTGCCCTCCCGACGGCGACCATCGTCTTCAACGGCACCATTACCCATGCGCCCCGCTCTCCGGCGATAACTTCCTTCTCATCCCGAGGGCCTAGCCAAAATACACCGGGGATCCTCAAGCCCGACATCACCGGCCCCGGTGTCAGCGTCCTCGCAGCTTGGAACACGCAAAAATTCAATGTCATCTCCATGTCCTGCCCCCATCTCTCCCTTATCAAGAAAGTCCATCCCGAATGGTCGCCCACAGCTATCAAATCCGCCATAATGACGACGTAGGAAACTTTAGTACTTAGCCTGGAGGTCTAGAGTTTGAATTCTGGAGAAGGCAATGTCTTCAGCTCACTTGGTACCAGGATTCAGGAACTTTAGTACTTAGCCTGGAGGTTTAGAGTTCGAATCCTGGGAAAGACAAAAATCCACTGGCCAGGGGTGGGAAGACCCCGTAGGGTCTCGGGCCTAGAGGGTTACCTGCGGGGATCATAGAGGCCGAGATCACTACATAAAGATGAGAGGAACCTAAAAGAGATTTATTAAAAAATAAGACTTAATTAATATTTTCTATACAACAACAACAACAACAATAACAAAGCCTTATCCCACTAGGTGGGGTCGGCTATATGGATCCTTTTACGCCATTGAGTTCTATCCCCTACTATATCATCATCTAGATTTAAATAAAATTTATCTTGTTTTATTGTTGCCAACCAAGTCTTTTTTGGTCTTCCTCTCCCTCTTTTAATGTGCGTATTTATCATAGTTTCACATCGTCTAACAGGGACATTTATTGGTCTTCTAAGTACATGTCCGTACCATCTCAAACGTGTCTCCCGAAGTTTTTCTTCAATAGATGCAACTCCGACTTTCTCTCTAATACTCTCATTCCTTATTCTATCCATCCTCGTATGTCCACACATCCACCTTAACATCCTCATCTCTGCAACTTTCATCTTTTGCTCATGTGCTCGAGTCATAGCCCAACATTCAGCACCATATAACATAGCAGGTCTAACTGCCGTTTTGTAGAACTTCCCTTTAAGTTTTAGAGGTACTTTACGATCACATAAGACACCCGATGCTAATCTCCATTTCAACCATCCTGCTTGTATTCTATGTAAGACATCTCTCTCAATTCCTCCATCACTTTGCAAGAACGATCCTAAATACTTAAAGTTCTCGATTTTAGACAACTCATCATCTCCTATCTTAACAATTGTTTCACTACGTCTAGCATTGCTAAACTTAAATTCCATATATTCAGTCTTTACTCTACTAAGCCTAAAACCTTTCATTTCTAGAGTTTCCCGCCAAGATTCTAGTTTAGCATTTACTCCTTCACGTGTCTCATCTATCAAAACAATATCATCTGCAAACAACATGCACCATGGCACTGTATCTTGAATGTGCCTAGTGAGTTCATCCATGATTAGTGTAAAAAGATAGGGACTTAAAGCTGATCCTTGATGTAACCCTATCCTTATTGGAAATGCTTCAGTCAATCCACCTGAAGTCTTCACTCTAGTTGTTACATCTTCATACATATCTTTAATTAGGTCAATATATGTTACGCTAACGCCTCTCTTTTCTAGAATTCTCCATATAATTTCTCTTGGTACCCTATCATAAGCTTTTTCTAAATCAATAAATACCATGTGTAGATCTTTCTTTTGCTCCCGATATTTTTCAATTAATTGCCTAAGAAGATGTATAGCTTCTATTGTCGACCTTCCAGGCATGAACCCAAATTGATTTTCGGTTACCGTGGTCTCCTTCCTCAATCTTTTTTCTATTACTCTTTCCCAAAGTTTTATGGTATGACTCATTAATTTAATACCCCTATAGTTTGCACAATTTTGTATGTCTCCTTTGTTCTTATATAAGGGAACTAGACTACTTACCCTCCATTGATTAGGCATTTTTTTTGTTTTCAATATTAAATTAAATAATTTTGTAAGCCATTCAATACCTTTTTTCCCTAAACATTTCCATACCTCTATTGGGATATCATCCGGTCCCACGGCCTTTCCATTTTGCATCCCTTTCAAAGCTTGTTCTACTTCTGAAGTTTGAATTCTCCGATGAAAATTAAAATTTCTATACTCATTTGAAATACTTAAATTGCCTAAGTCAAGTTGGTCCCCTAAACTTTCATTAAAAAGTTGATGAAAGTAAATCTTCCACCGCTCTTTTATTTCGCTATCATTTACTAGTACTCTATCGCATTCATCTTTAATACATCTTATTTGACTAAGGTCTCTTGTTTTCCTTTCTCTTGCTTTAGCTATTTTATAAATGTCTCTTTCCCCTTCTTTTGTATCTAAATTTTGATATAATCGTTCAAAAGTTTTATTTTTTACTTCATTCACTGCTTTCTTAGCCTCTTTCTTGGCTATTGTATATTTTTTTAAGTTTTCCTCGTTCTTACAAATATATAATTCCTTATAAGCTATTCGTTTTTCTTTCACTTTCTCTTGTACTTTCTCATTCCACCACCAAGATTCCTTCCTTGGTGGTGCATGCCCCTTTGACTCACCGAGTACATCCTTAGCTACTATTTTCAACTTTGATACCATCTTATCCCATGTCGTATTAGAGTCGCTATATATTTCATCTAATGCTTGTATTCCTACCTTCTCCTTCAATATGTTTTGCTTCCCATCCTTTAACTTCCACCACTTAATTCTAGGAGTCGTGTATATTTTTCCTCTATTGATATTATAACTAAGGCGTATATCTAACACTACTAATCTATGTTGGGTAGTTAAGCTTTCTCCAGGGATAACCTTACAATCTTTACAAATCTTCCTATCTCTCTTCCTAACCATAAAATAATCAATTTGTGATTTATTATTCCCACTTTTGAATGTGATCAAGTGTTCTTCTTTTTTCTTAAAAAATGTATTAGCTAGTATAAGGTCATATGCTATCGCAAAATCCAATATAGTTTTTCCTTCTTCATTTCTTGTTCCAAACCCATAACCCCCATGTACTCTCTCATATTCTTCATTTTTCGCTCCGACATGTCCATTTAGATCGCCTCCTATTAAAATCATTTCATTTGGCGGAATGTTTTGTAATACCTCATCTAAATCGCTCCAAAATCTTGATTTAGTTTCTTCATCTAATCCTACTTGAGGTGCATATATGCTAATTACGTTCACAACTTCTTTCGCCACTACTATCTTGAGAGCTATAATTCTATCCCCCTTTCTAACTACACCAACAACTTCATCTTTTAAAGAACTATCTACAAAAATACTCACTCCATTTCTTGTTTTACTCTTTCCTGTATACCATAACTTAAAACCCGAGTTCTCTATCATTTTGCCTTCTCACCTACCCATTTTGTCTCTTGCACACACAAATACTAATTTTTCTCCTAATCATTGTATCTACTACCTCCATTGTTTTACCAGTGAGAGTTCCTATATTCCATGTTCCAAATCTGAGACTATTACTTTTCTTATAATGTTTATTCTTAGTCCACCTATGGTGTGAGAACTCTTGCCTATTTAACACTACACCCAAGTTCTCATGGAGATGTAGCGGTCCTTGCCGAGACGTTACAGTCGGACCCTGCAACGCGAACCCTTGCATATTTAGCACTACACCCGGGTTCTGGAGATGTAGCGGTCCTTGCCGAGACGTTACAGTCGGACCCTGCAACGCGTTCCTTCCGGGGAACATCCTAGCATTAGCATAATACTTTAATGGATCCATTCATTGAGTATTTGCCATAGTTTTTTTACGCTGGCTGGCAACCTAACGCAACCCTCCTCCTTTATCCGGGCTTGGGACCGGCCATGACTAGGTCGTCACAGGCGGAGTTAATTAATATTTTCTATATGACATAATAATTTCTTATTAATATGTCTTTAGAATTGATATTTAGAATTAGTTAATTTAGAATTGGTCAATTGACTAAGTCCTCATAAACATCTATATATATTGTATTCTTCATTGCACATCAGGAACAAGATTCATTATTGGGTTATATCTCTTTCTTCCTCTATCTCTTTCTTCTTCTTATATGGTATCAGAGCGATTTTTCCTTTCTCAATTTTTTTAGAGCGATTTTTGCTTCTACAAAGAATTGCCAAATTCTCTCTCTCTCAAGTTTTTCTATTTTTTTTGAAAATCGCAGCTTTGATTTGCATCTAATTCCCTTCCCTCTGTTTTGCGATTTGCGTGCACTTCTGTTGCATGAGGAAAGCTTCATTGTAGCTTTCTATTTTGCATCGGAATTTTATATTATTTGGAAGGTTATCGGTGGTCGCAAATTCATCTTCTTATATATATAATGTCGGAACAGTCATCTCCGTCATCCACCACAAAAACAAATTTTACGACACAATTTTTTCTTTGCCTCTAAATGTCATATCTTATTTACTCATCAAACTTAACAATGATAATTATATGCTTTGGAAGATGCAGTTTCTTTCACTCCTCCGTGTTCATGATCTACTTAGAGTTGTTGATGGGACTTCTCCTGAACCAGAAGTAGCCGATGCAAACTATGCTATTTGGAGCAAGAATGATCAACTTATCATGACATGGTTAATCTCGACAATTGATGAATCTACACTTCCTATAATTGTCGGGCTTGCTAGCTCTCGCCAAATATGGGAAGCTCTTGGCCGAACCTTTGCTTCAGACTCTCAAGCACGTGTTCTTCAACTTCGCATGCAATTGCAATCGGTGCAAAGAGGAGACAAGTCTATCAATGAATATATGCAATTAATCAAGATCATTGCCAATAATTTAGCTGCGATTGGTCATCCAATTTCAGATTCAGATTTACTTATTCATGTTCTTGCAGGATTGGGACCTCAATATGATAGTTTTATTCCCAGCATAACTACTCGCATGGATCAAGTGTCACTTAATACTCTTCATGGCTTGTTATCTTCACATGAGATACTTCTACAATTTCAATCTCAAAGGGTCTCGGATACTCTCGCTCTTTCTGCACATGCACCGTACAAAAATGATAGTACTACCCATCCTCCACACGATCAAGGAAATCAGGTTGAACGAAATAGAGGTCGAGGCCGAGGACAAGGTCAAGGACGAGGACATGGATGAGGACAAGGTCAAGGACGAGGTCGAGGTCGTTGTCAGATCTGTCTTAAGAATGGTCACTTTGCTCATCAATGTTATAAGATATTTGATTATAATTTTATTGGAGGTTTTGCATCCTCTACTCAAGCGTCAACATCAACTTCATCATCTCATCCAGGAGCATTCTCTATTGCAAGCAATCCTTATATACCAATGGCAGATTCTTCAAACCCGGGGTGGCATCCAGACTCTGGCGCGACTCATCATGTTACACCGAATTATGATATTCTTACAGAAGCCTCCTCCTATTATGATCCTGACACGGTACAAATAGGCAACGGTTCAGGTTTGCAAATTGCTCACCTTGGTAGCACATTTTTTAATTCATCTGGTCGTCTCTTTCACATGCGCAACACACTCCATGTTCCCTCTATCACTAAGAACTTACTTTCAGTTCGTCAATTTGCTATTGATAATAATGTGTTTTTTGAATTTCACCCTCATTATTGTCTTGTGAAGGATCCTATTACCAAAATCACCCTGCTCAGAGGAGAAATTAGAGATGGTCTTTATCACCTACAACATACATCCGCCAAAGCGCTTATTGGAGAACGTACAAATAAAGCCTCTTGGCATGCACGTCTTGGTCATCCATCTCTCCGTATCGTTCAAGAAGTTATTAATCAGTTTAACTTACCAACCCGTTTGTCTTCCTCATCTCATTCTTATGATACGTGTTTGAAAGCGAAGAGTCATAAATTACCTTTTGTTTCTGCTTCTCATATGTCTAAATTTCCTTTAGAAATAATTCATTCTGATGTTTGGGGTCCTGCTCCTGTTTTGTCAAATCAAGGTTTTCTTTATTATGTGATTTTTATTGATGATTTTAGTAGGTTTACCTGGGTTTTTCTCATGAAACGAAAATCTGATCTTTTTAATATATTTTGTCAATTTCAAAGGCACATGGAATGTTACTTTGATCGTAAAATTCTTTCTCTCCACTCTGACTGGGGTGGAGAATATCAAGCACTTCATCGTCATCTAGACTCTTCTGTCATCCTTCATCGAGTCTCGTGTCCTCACACTCCTGAATAAAATGGCTCTGCAGAAAGGAAACATCGTCATATAATTGAAACTGCATTAACTCTTCTCAATCATGTATTAGTTCCACTTAAATTTTGTAATGACGCAGTTCAAACTGCAGTTTATCTTATTAATCGTCTGCCTACTCCATTACTTCAACATAAATGTCCCACGGAAAAACTCTTCAATCAAACTTCTAACTACACCTTTTTACGTATCTTTGGTTGCGCATGTTATCCATGGCTACGACCTTACTCTAAACATAAACTAAATCCTCGTTCTCAACAATGTGTTTTCCTTAGTTATAGTAATTTGCACCATGGCTACCGTTGTCTATATATTCCAACAGGGCATATATATATCTCTCGACATGTTATTTTTGATGAGTCTTTATTTCCTTTTACAGCCTCAACAGGACCTCCATCTTCAGGGAGCAGTGGAATTTTTTTGATGTCACCTAATATCACATCTGAATTCTCCCAGATTGCTCATCCAATCAGACACACTAAAGATACTGAAGGTAATGGCATCCTTGGTTCTACTCCGGAGCCTTCTGCAAATTCTCCTAGGTCATCGAAATCACCCCAAGTGACTACTCCATTAAGAGCTGGGCGCACTAATAATTTCGGAAGTGACAATGCTTTAGAACCTATTCCGTGCCCAATCTTGGAAGCATCTCCAGCTACAGACAATATGCTCCCTAACTCTGAATCATCGAACAATACAAGTCCTTCATCAGAATCCCCTTGTCTGTCTACTTGTTCGTCACCATCAACAAGTGATGATACTCCTCGTCGTGTGCTTCCGTTAAGTGACATATATGCACGATGCCCACCAATAGTTACTCGACATCCTCTTCCTCGTGCTTTGGTGGTCGCCTCAAAATCTATTGAACCAACTTGTTTTACACAAGCAAACAAGGATCCGAATTGGCGTAGTGCAATGACTGCAGAATTTGATGCACTACTTCGCAATGGAACATGGACCCTAGTTCCACGCACTCCCTCCATGAATGTTGTGGGCTCTAAATGGATTTTCCGTCTTAAGCATCGAGCTGAT
Source organism: Boesenbergia rotunda (assembly GCA_024364735.1). Taxonomy (NCBI): domain Eukaryota; kingdom Viridiplantae; phylum Streptophyta; class Magnoliopsida; order Zingiberales; family Zingiberaceae; genus Boesenbergia; species Boesenbergia rotunda. The sequence goes on from JAGFNQ010004298.1 coordinate 59,662, forward strand.
GGTTCACTTGAACGATATAAAGCTCGACTTGTTGCCAAAAGGTTTAGTCAACAACCAGGTATTGACTTCAATGATACTGTTAAATCCGATACGTTTATTCCACTCTGGAAAATTTTTTGGGAAATTCCTAGAATTTTTCGGGCTCTGGGACGAAGTTTAAGGGTTTAATGGATAAGGAATTCTAAACCTAGGGGTTAAATTGCTTTAAAACTTAGGTTGAGGGCTTCAATATGATTAAGTCAAAATCTGAGGCTAGGATCTAAATAGGTAAAGGAAGAGGGTCAAATCGCCAATTTCACATTACATAAACCACTCTTCTTTTCTTCTTCGCCGCAACCTAGCAGACCCGACCCCCTCTTCCACGATTTCTTCTTCTTCTTCGATCTCCCTCACGCACTCTCCTCGTCGTTCAGGTGTGTCGCTCGAAAGTCGCCACCAAGGGCATCCGTGGTCACCCTCTCCTGACCACCACAGAGAGCGTCCCTGGCGTCTTCTTTCATTGGATGAGTCAGCTGGCATTGAGCAGGGGCTGAGGGCGAGAATAGTCGCCACCTCAAGCGGTCGTGATCTTCTCTCGGTAGCTTAAACCCTTGAGGTGCGCCTCTTGCTTGCTTCGATCTAGGATTTGGGAGATCATCGGAGATGAGGTACTTCACCTAAGGTTGTGCTCGCCAGATCTAGGGCAGAGGAACGACGCCGACACCAATCCAAGTAAGATTTGAGCTATTTGGTCGATTTTGGATGATTTGATTTCTCTGTGAGTTTCCTGCCCTATCGTGAGTCTTCCTTGTTGGGGTAAGATTTGGATTTGTGTGGATCGCTAGTTTTGCCGTGAATTCAAGTTGTAGGGTTATTTGGGTTCTGCGGATGTTTTGCTAGAAAACAAATGGTGGAGATGATGATTTGGTTTATGGTTTTCAAAATAGAAACCAAGTGTTCTGTTCTTATCATGCTTTGATCAGTAGAAATCTAATTGGTATTTGTTGATTTGATCATGGATTTGTGGTGTTGTGATAAGACCAGGTAAGGATAGCAAAATAATGTTTGCTCTTGATTGAATTTGGATCTTAGGGTTGCGTTGGATTGTCCCGTTGGATTTTAAATCAGCATGTACATGTGGTATTTTGGATTGTATCAGCTGATTTGGTTATGAATGCATTTGATGTTTGGATTAGAGGGATTAATCAAAATTTGAGTATGGATTAGAGTTAATAAATTCTTAGTGTTATGTATAACATGTGAAGGAATTTTGAGGTAATTGAGACTATAGTTTGTATAGAATGGTGATCATGTGGTTAATTTTATTTTTGGATATGTTTCTCCGAAATTGTAGGAGTTGCTACCGTATGTTGAAGGTATTTTTAAATTGTTGGGTAATTAGGAACTTTCTATTTAATTAGAAGTAATTAAACGGAAAGAGAATGATTAGGTAAACCCTAATATGGTTTAGGGATTTTCTGACTAGTTGCTATTCTATTTTAAAATAGCTAATTAAATACATCCTTGATACAGGAGCTTGATTGGATTATTGGCGGGTGGTTCTATCTCATTTGATACGGACTTCTCTTTCTTTGGAGGCGGGTACCCTTTGACTTATCTCTTTTGATATTGTCATGTTGTTATGCATAGACTGTTATAGATAGCAGTAAGATTATACGCTATCCTTGTTTATTATGCTTGTTCTGGATACTTGTTGTTTATCCCTGAGTTATTATGCTGTTAGTTCCATACAGTCTCAGGTATTGTCATATCTATATGTATGCTTAGATATCGTGATGTATCTCTTGCATTTGACATAGAGGGATCAGTAGCTTCCGGCCAGTATACCTTGTAGGTCACCAGTATTTCCTGTTATAGGATTTCAGACTGAGACTTAGTATACTGAGGACTTGGTGAGGGAGGTATGTGTATCTATCATACACCATCTCTGCATTGTTGCATGCCGGCGATCAGCGACTCCCTTGTGGTTGAGCCTATCGTCTTCTAGTACATGATATGCGCACACGGCCACTCATGGGTTAGTGGATACCGTAGGATGTGTGCATTTGCCCTGTATTGCTCCGTTCGACCACTATTTGGAGGGTGGTTCCGAGCGTGGTAGCAGTAGGGATCCCTTCTCGTACTGAGCCACGAGGAGATGAGAGCTAGACTCCCCCATTGCTTGGGGTAGGAACGGAGTCTCCACCAGCATCCTGTCCACTCGGTCACTCAGGAGCAGTGATAGCAGGGTGCGTACAGTTGTCATAGCTCTACCCTCTCAGACGTCGCCTATGACAGGTGTACGATGATCTGACTGGTGTCAGGGTGACACATATCATTGCACCATGTGCATATTTTGCATTGTGCATTGTTTGCTGCACTTGGTTTCTGCACTTGTTTGACATGCATATACTTGACGGACCCAAAATATACTGTCACGAATGTGGGTCTCAAATTTAGAATTTATAAAAATGTGCTGGAAACCCTTTTTGCAATCAAAGAATGAAAACGTAGTAAAGGGGCCACAGGTCGTATTTTTCCTCGGGACTAGTTGATGTTGTGTGATTCGCGCTTGTATTCATGTGTCGTTTGTGAATTTTGGGTTTCGAATGTGATTTGAGTTTGGATTGCGATTATTAAATGAAATGGTATGAAGAGGAAGTCACTTAATGAACTAAACAAGTGTGTTGCAATTAATAATTCAACCAATGAAAAGCTACTTAACCAAGGCAACTTAACTAAATTTGGGAAACAAATCTGAATTAATGGCAGCCCAAATACTAAGCAAGTGAATTAGAACAAGGCTGAAATTTGATTGCAACTAATGCCGCAACTTATCTTGAAACAAATTGAAGAGAACTCAACCAACTTGATACAAGAGGAAGAAGCTTATGTGCCCAGATGAAATTACAATTCAGGGACAAATCAAATGTATACGAAATTGATTTCAAACACAATCATACACCAAGAAAGCATTTTAATTTCGGATGGCAAGCAAGGGAAACCTTTGTGCCAAAACTTGAAACTTTTGTGCCAAAACTACTTCCAACAGTTCAACCTTGAAAACTATTGATCAAGCTTGGAAAATTCAGCTGTTAATGAGGTGCTAGCATGAATTTAGAAGGAATTCACAATTTTAATGCAACCAATCAGATATGGACCCAGAACTGTAGAATTTGCAGAGAAGAGTTCAGAAATTCGATAAGCAGAAATGAATTGCACAAGACTGATACACAAGAAGTGATCCTAGCTGCTATGTGAATGAATCAATTTGCAAGGTAATGTTAATAAGAAGAACTGCATTTCAGAATCAATTCGGAATAAACTCAATGTAAGGATGAATGCAGAATTTCAAGATCTGAATGCAGAAATTCAGACAGCTGGATGCAGAAATGAAAATGCCGAAATGCATCAATACTCAAATGCAAAAAAAATGCAATGGCTCAAGTTGAGATCTGATACAATGCTTCACTAAACAGGGAACTTCTTATTGAGCTGAACTCGAAAATGCAGAAACAAACTTGGAGAATGCAGACTTGGGGTTGATACGCAATCTGAACATGATAAACAGAATTAATTTCAGCTGATCAAAACGAAATTCATAATTGAAACTACATGTGAAATCAAACTTGGATCAACTAAGTTCACACACTAAATTGGTTTTCAATGGCAGGAATTTAGCTAAACATAAATCGAATGGGAATTAAGCTGAAGAAATTCAGAAACTGAGTAGCTGAATGAATCTGATACGCATAACAGGGGAAAAGCTGATACGCAGCAATTAAACAAGAACTAAACTCGAATTAAAAACAAATATGCCATAAACAAACTCATTAGCCATCTACCTGCAAGAGTGAAACTTAACTACTGCAAAAACAATTCAAAAACTAAACTAAGGTAGCTGATGCAAAAGACAGTAACAGAAAAGTTGCGGCAGAATTAAATTTACAGCTACAACTGACCCCCTGGCAGCTCAGGTGAGTTCGTACTTTGGTTTTACGATGGTTATAGTTATATATTCCTTGTTTTTGCATGGATTTGAGGCCTGAGGCCATTTAACTGCGTGGTTGTGCTAGTTGTATCTGTGTGTTTGTGTAAATTGTCCGCCGGATAGGGGAGGTGTCTGATTTTCTATTGGATCAGCGGCTCCAGGGTCTCGGGGCGTGACAGATACTGTTAGCCCAGTTATCAAAATCACATATGTTAGATTATTATTATCAATAGTTGTGAGTTCTAATTGGTCTCACTAGTAGAATTTTGATAATAGACTTCGCCAATAATTACTTCGGCGATGATTAATGACGAAGTAATATATATTAATAAACTTCGATAATAAAATTGGCGTAGTAAATATAGTTTTAGACTTCATAGATTAAAAAAATGGATTTTACTTTTAATTTTTAATAACAATTACTTCGTAATTTTTATTTAATGAAGTAATAAGGCTTACAATAAAATTTATAATTTTAAATGGTGAAGTAATAAAATTGAACCGGTAAAACAAAATAAAATCTGAATCGATTTTAATTGTTGTTGAATTCCCACATTAATAATTCAATAGGCGGGAGACCAAATTTCTCCCGCTCCCCTATTTTTTTCTTCTCTACTTTCTACCGTAATTAACCTAAATTTCTACCGGTCGGCCCGTGCGCTTCGCAGCTTTTGCTTCGCCGACCTAAGTTTCTCCCGCGCGCGTCACCCTCTCTTCTCTGCTCATCTGCTCTGCTCCGTCACCCCATCTCTTCTCGGCGACCTAAGTTTCTCTGCTCTGCTCTTCTCTGCTCCGCCACCCCATCTCTGTTTACTCGACCCACTCGCTCCGTCGTGCCCCTTCCCTCCCCTTTCCCCAACCCTCCGACACACCTCGCCTTGGGAGCCCCAGCCCCTGCGGTTCCCTTTGGTTTGTGGCTAGCGTTCGGGCTGGAGGGACCTCCATTGGTGGAGCGGAATCGGAGAATCCCTTGCCGATGAATCTCCCGTCGGCGAAGATTCTGCAGCGTTCGAACCGAGGAAACAAAAACTCTCTTCCTGGGTCTATTTCACTGCTATACTGGGAGTCGTGCTCGGTGCGCTTAACATTCTGTGGATTAGCCCGTCCACCGGGTTCGGTGCCGCATACATCAATGCCGTTTCTCAACTTTCAGAGAGCCCGAAGGTGACTATGATTAGCATTTGTGCTTTTCTCTGATTATCAGTATCCCTTTTTAAATTCTAAATAGAAAATCGGAGGAAAGAGAGGTAAGAGATAAATAAGTAGTAGTGATGATTAACTTGCATGTAATTTGATTGTTTGACTGAGACGACTTCATTCATTTTGAAATACGTCTAGTGTGACATTGGAATGTTTTGAAACATGTCTTGTTATTCTTTTTTTACTTTTATCAGGGAATGAATAATTTATTCTCATTAGTTCGGCTGTTAGTTTATCTGCTTTGTTAAATAAATAAATAGACTTTCTTACCTTCTTTTTCATGATCTCTTTGGCAGATTTACCAGTTCTAAGTTTTTTAAGAGCATGTTGGTTTCTAGTCCCACTTTAGGTTAAGGATTCACCTAATTTGCTTCAGCTTAAGAACTATGGTATTAATAAGCAAAGTAATCTCTTGGTCATTGTATATTTGTGTCGTTACAACTACTGGCAAGACCCACTGATGGTAGGAAAACTTTGATGGCAACAGATTGTAACATTACTAGAGCATGGAGCATTTGAATTTATGTTATGCATTTTTATCATGTTTATTATTATTATTATTATTATTATTATTATTTATGTAATGTTTATATTTATTTGTGTTATTGTTATTATTTATGTCATGTTTACGTTTGATGTTATTATTATTATTCATGTTATGTTTAGGTTTGTGATATTTTAATTATCCATGTTACTGTGTAAATTTTAACATTGGTTTCATTCATGTTGTTATAGCGGAGAGCATAATGGATCGTAAAAAAGAGAGAGAAAAGAGACAGTTGATCAGGAGTTACATGGACTTACTGTACATGTGCAGAAGAACGAGAGAGGACCTACATTGATGGATAAACTAACTGCAACTTGTACAAATGCCTTCTTCCAAAGCATACAAAAAGTGAAAAGAAACTTGACTCAATCAGCAAACTAAATTCATATGAAAATGATGTTTACACAAATTTGTTTGTACTATGAGCCAACTTGAATACTTGATTCATGTAGCTCTGCATGCTTGCTTCTTGTCTTCATTTCCTAGCTTGCTTCTTGTCTTCATTTCGTGTCTTCATTTCTTTGGCGCTGACGTAAGGAATGGCTCTGCATGCATGGTTGCTTCTTGTCTTCATTTCTTTGGCGCTGACTGTGCATTGTCTACATTTCCTAACAATTGGTGGAACCTAAGCTCATCAAGAGAACATTAACAGATTGAACTTGTAAGCTTTCACTTGTATTGAACTTGTATGCAAATCTTCACTGTGGCAGCAAATATGCTTTAACACGTTTACAAATTTGTATGCTTTAACACATTTACAATTACTACACGTTTACAATTTGTATGCTTTAACACGTTGATTGCAAACCTTCTTGTATGCTTTACCACTTTTCAGTAGAAACTACATGTATGCTTCCTAGCTTGCTTCTTGTCTTCATCAGCAAATATCTTGTATGCTTTACCACTTTGTTGCTTCTTGTATGCTTTACCACTTTGTTACTACACGTTTGTCTCCAGTTGGTTGCCTCCAATTGGCACCAACTTTTCTTAGCTAATGATAGAAGGTTCTACACCTACATGCTTCTTCATTGCTGTCATTCCTGTAACATTTATATGTTTCCTTGCTAATCCCGTAAGTTCATATCTATTTTCTACTGTGATATTAGTTTAATTCTAGAAGTTGTTGTCATTCCTGTAACATGTATATGTTTCCTTGCTAATCCTGTAAGTTCATAGCTATTTTCTATTGTGATATTAGTTTAATTCTAGAAGTTGCATGCTTTAGTTGAATTTGTCTTCCTCTTGTTTATATTCTGCAACATTTCGTCCCTTGCTTTGTACCTGGATTCCCTATCCCTAAAACTGTGGCTTGTTGCATGCAAAATTGCGGCTTGTATCGAGGCTCGACAATTCACAAAGCAAATGCAAAGAAGAACGACTACAAGACATGGTTTGTTTTGTTAGATTGAAAAAGTTTTTCTTTAAAGCTTATGTATGAAGATATGAATGGATGGTTCTTATAACTTAGATTGTGACCATTACATTACCTTTTCTATTTCATTGTAGGTTAATCTAAAACAAAGTGGTTCTATTGAATGTGGATATTGTGTGATGAGGTACATGAAAGAGATAGTTGAATGTGAAAATCTACAGTTGGAGAAGATGGTAATATTTTTTTTATTATATGCTTTAATTTATGATTGAGATAAACTATTACAGTTGGATGAATCTAATGCATTTTGTATTTTTGCATAAAAGTTTGCAGGAACAATCAAGAATCAATATTACCAACAATCCGAATATGATGATGTCAGAAGTGAATGGAGTGAATTTATCTACTCATATGTAGGTGCCTAAATTGGTGGTGTACTTAGGATATATATTTTATTCTTTTATTATGGATTTTGGATATACTTGTGGATATATATTTTGGTTATATATACTTGTAGATTTGTGGATATATACTTGTGCATTGATGGATTCGTTGATATATATTCATCATTTTGAATGGATAATTGTTATATATATATATATATATATTGGAATATTATTGTATAATAAAATATTGTTTAATTTTAATGAAGTAAAAAAAATTTTTACTTCACTCTTTTATTAAATTAGTACGGTGGTAATCGATATTTACTTTATTAAATTAAAATTATATTATAATAAAATATGATTATTTACTTCAATAATAAAATTTGATGGTGAAGTAATCAAAAATAAAATACTTCATCCATTTAAATTATGATGAAGTTAAATAAAATATTTACTTCATCACAATTTAATAATTGTGAAGTCGTTTCAAATTTATTACTTTTGTATCATACAAAACAATAAAGTCTTTTAAAACGATTACTGTGCTAATAAATGTATACTATGAAGTAATATAATACTACATATTTCGATAAATATAAATACTGGCGAAGTTATAAAATATATTTGCTTCGACAATTAATGTAAATTGTGAAGTTAAATGTTATCTATTACTTCATCGCATTACAAAACTACTAAAGCAACAAATATTTTTTTACTTCGACAATCAATTTAAACTGTAAAGTTATATATCATCGATTACTTCAGCACTTTACAAAACCAACGAAGTACAAGACTAGTTATTACTTCAGAATCGGTTCAAATTTGAACCGGTTTGCCTCTTTGAACCGGTAAAAGACTTCGCTATTTTCATGGATATGACTTCGGTGATATGACGAAGTAAAATAATCCCTTTTTTACTTCACGTGCGTCTACTTCGGTAATTATCTATCTATAACTTCGGTGAATATATGAAGTATATTAAAGAAATTCTACTAGTGTCTATTCGACAATTAGACGTTTCTAATGCATTTCTTCATGGTAATCTTGAGGAAACGATATTTATGGAGCAACCATCTGGATTTATTTATCCGCAATTTCCATCTCATGTTTGTCACCTTAAGAAATCCATATATGGTCTTCGGCAAGCGCCTCGTGCATGGTTTTATCGATTATCTAACTGATTGCAGACTCAAGGATTTTCTGGATCTAAGACTGACTCCTCTCTATTCTATAGACATAATGCTGATTCTATGATATTTTTTTCTTATTTATGTTGATGACATTCTATTAACTGGTAATGATGAAAAGGGCATCGCAAATCTATTAACTCTTCTCAATCAAGAATTTCCTATTCGGATTTAGGAAATGCACGTTTCTTTCTTGGTATTGAACTTATTCCACATGATGAAGGTTATATCCTTTCTCAAAGCAAATATATTACTGAGCTTCTTCAAAGCGCTAAAATGGATGGGGCACATCCGATTTCTACACCAATTACTATAGATAACGTCTCTATTACTTCTTCTCTTCAGTGATGTCTGATCCCCAGGTTTATCGAAATATTGTTGGTGCTTTACAGTATGTTACTATCACACGTCCTGATATTACGTTTGCAGTAAATCGTATCTGTCAGTTCATGCATGCTCCCACTGAACAAAATTGGGAAAGTGTGAAAAGAATACTTCGCTATCTTAAAGGCACTATTCTACATAGTCTTCTTTTATATCGTCACTCATCTCGAGATTTACATGCCTATAGCGATGTAGATTGGGCGAGTTCTCCTGAAGATAGACGCTCTACTAGCAGATATGCAATATTTCTTGGACGAAATCTTATCTCTTGGAATTCAAAAAAGCAACCTACAATATCACGTTCAAGCACTGAAACTGAATATAAAGCTATAGCCAATGCAACGTCAGAAATTATCTGGCTTCAATCTCTTCTTTCTGAACTTCATCTTGCATCAAAAATTGCACCAAAAATTTGATGCGACAATATTGGAGCAACATATCTTACAGCAAATCCAGTATTTCATGCTCGTACAAAACATATGGAAATTGATTTTCATTTTGTTCGCGAACGCGTTACAGCTAAATAGTTATCTGTCTCCTATATTTCTGCAGAAGATCAAATCGCTGATATCTTTACTAAGTCATTATCCAAGCAACGTTTTATCAAGCTGGCAAGTAAACTCAACGTCAGAGACCTCCCGTTGAATTTGTCGGGGGGTAAAAGAGATTTATTAGAAAATAAGACTTAATCAATATTTTTTATATGACATAATAATTTCTTATTAATATGTCTTTAGAATTGATATTTAGAATTAGTTAATTTAGAATTGATCAATTGACTAAGTCCTCATAAACATCTATATATATTGTATTCTTCATTGCACATCAGGAACAAGATTCATTATTGGGTTATATCTCTTTCTTCCTCTATCTCTTTCTTCTTCTTATAGAACCTTCCAGCCGACCTCTTCGCTGTGGGTGCCGGCCACGTCATGCCTCTAAAGGTCCTTGACCCGGGACTCATCTACGACATCTCCTTCCGACGGACAACCGGGAGCAGAAGAGCGTAGGAGCGTTGAAAGCATTGTTGTTTTAAGCCTCGGGGTCGAGGGCCCTTTTATAGGCCTTGGGGGCGCCCGGAACGTCGGGGGCGCCCCCCACGTGTCGGCCGATCCGACTTTAACTCGGTCAGCTTCTGATCCCTTCAAACTAGGGATCATATCTTGACCGGGGCGCCCGGGACGCTGGGGGCGCCCGGGTTGACCGGGTCAAATCTTATCCCTTTGGCTTCGCTGGCTTCTCTTCGTAGGCTTGCACTGGGGGCGCTCGGGAGCAGTGGGGGCGCCCGGAGGCATGGGGGCGCCCCGAATATGAACTGTCGAAGCCTGCCTTTGCTTCATGTGTTTTGTTTTCACCTTGGGGGCGCCCGGGACACTCCGGGCGCCCTGGTCAGCTGCTGCCTCACTCCTTTGAGGCTCTCTGAGCTGCAGACACTCGTTCCTTCGGTCCTGCATCCAGGGTTAGTCCAAAACACCATAAAGCAATAAGATGTTAGTTTATACAACCTTAGCTGTCTTGGTTCTGACTTTGGGCCTCCAAAATAGAGCCCTAGGTCGAACCGACGCCTACTGGCAACAACGACCTGATGCCAACCGGCTACGCAAAGCTGTCCTTCGCCCGGTGCCTAGCATTCCTTCGCCAGGTCTTCAGTCCCAAGCTGTCCTTCGCCTGATGCCTAACAGTCCTTTGCTAAGGCTTTGTATCCTGGCATTCCTTCGCCAGGTGCCTAGCATTCCTTTGCTAGGGCTTTGTATCCTGGCAGCCCTTCGCCAGGTGCCTAGCAGCCATTCGCTAGGACTTTGTTTCCTGACAGCCCTTCGCCAGGTGCCTAGCAGCCCTTCGCTAGGACTTTTCCTGCACACTTGAGTAACATTGTTAGATCACCAATAATACTTAACTTTGAACCCTTTGTCAATATCAAAACAAGGTTCGATATGGTGCTTCCTGCACCAACACTATTATCCATACCTCTGCGGCCTTGGCTACAGTGACTCGGACGTGAGGGCCATCGTCCATCGCAAAATCAACTGCTCATCGATCAAGAGTATCCCAGAAGGAGAGCTCAACTATCCTTCCATCACCGTCCGATTATTGGCGAACGAGGCAAAGACGGTGACCTTCACGAGGACCGTGACCAACGTCGGCGAGGCAACAACGACTTACTACGCAAAGTTGGAGGTGCCCGACGTGGTTTCAACGCGTATAGTTCCGAGAAGCTTAAGCTTCAAGACGGTTAACGAGAAGAAGAGCTTCAAGATCAGTTTCAAGCGAAGAAGTGACTATGGCAGCGCGTCATTACCGGCTGTCGAAGGTCAATTGAGGTGGGTTTCCCCAGCAAGGCGCGTGGTCAGAAGTATATATATATATATATTTGCACTCCTGCGGACCGTTTCCTACGGATCGTTTCCTGATCGGTCACTGTGACCGATCAGGCAACTGCCTGGTCGGTCGCGTACACCGACGGATTCACCGATACGCCGACGGGTTCACCGCTACCCCTAGGGTTCACCGTGCCGACGGGTTCACCGCTACCCCTAGGGTTCATCACACCCCCTAGGGTTATAGTTTTGTTCGGGGGCGGTGGCCGAAGGCCGTCGATGGACACGGAACTGCGCACCGTGCGTAACCGATCAAGGAATCCCCTGATCGGTCACGCATCCCCGTCGTGCATAGGGTCCACATCGCGTGATCCACAGGAGAGCAAAACTATATATATATATATATATATATATATATAATATAAAAAAAAAAAAAAAAAAAAATATATATATATATATATATATATATATATATAAGCAAAGGAAACTTCTTAACTATTAATTCTCCGTAAGTTTATTAATTATCATATTATCTACATCTTTATTCTAAATTGTAATCCATGTCTGTTTTATTTGTAATTATTTCTTATACTATTAAAATAGTTTTACAATATCTCTGGCCCTCTTGAATTATCGTTCATCTAATTCACAACTTGCGCTACCTTATTTACTTTAAGTTGTTGCCCAATCTGTCTGATCTATTTTGCCGGCAAATCGATCTCATCCTTTATCCATGCTTTGCCACTTTGAATGATTGAATCATAAAACATATTTGGCACGCTTCTCAATGTATTTAGCTCGTTTAGTCGACTCGGGTAGTGACTTAGGTCAATACATTTTTGATATATTTATCCATGAGAGGTAGCAAGAGAAGAGAAGAGAAGAGGTAACAAAATAATTTTCTTAATTTAAAAAATTTATTCATGAGATATATAATTTATAGAGTTCTTAGGATGCTTAGTCAAATGAAAAATTAATAAGAAAATTTTTAATTAACAAATTCATAAAGAAATTATCAATTAACATATTAATAAGGAAAATATTTAATAATATTTAACTCGGACAATAATTTATTCTCTTTTACTTCTTACCTTATGCATCGCTTTTTTTTATACGACGTCTTTCTTCGTCTTCATGTGACACTTAATGTCACCGTTTTTACTTTTATTTCAAAAAAAGGACTAGCAACTTTTAAAGTGTTTTGTCTCTTCCTCCTCTATTTTTGCTCGTCATCCTCAGGTTTCCTCTTCTATGTCTTTTTTTTTGATGTCGAATATTCAGAGATGTCAAATTTGTCTCCAAATTAGACATAGTGGTATTCAATGCGCTAAAAGACTCGAGAGAACCTTTATCGGTGGTCCTTCAGCTTTAAGAAGATGTCAAATTTGTCTCTAAATTGGACATACTGGTATTCAATGTCCTAAAAGACTCGACATAACTTTCTGTTGATGCAGTCTGACCCTGATTGTTGTTTTGGTGTTGACATCGATTTTAGTTTAGGTTGATGGTTATGATTATGATTAAGTCCTGATCAGGGATTAGGCACGGAATGATTGAAATCCTAACCTGGAGGGTTAGGTGGGAAAAATCCTAGCTTGGAGGGCTAGGTGTGGAAAAGTCCTAACCTGGAAGGTTAGGTGTGGAAAAATCCTAGCTTGGAGGGCTAGGTGTGAAAAAGTCCTAACCTGGAGAGTTAGGTGTGAAAAAGTTCTGGCTTGGAGGGTCAGGTCCTAGCTTGGAGAGCTAGGTTGATGAAATCCTGGCTTGGAGGGTCAGGTCCTAGCCTGGAGGGCTAGGTTGATGAAATCCCGACTTGGAGGGCCAGGTCCTAGCTTGGAGGGCTAGGTTGGATGAAATCCTGGCTTGGAGGGTCAGGTCCTAGCTTGGAGGGCTAGGTTGGGTGAAACCCTAGCTTGAAGGGCTAGGTTGGAGCCCCTGGATCGGTCTGGTGACCGATCAGGGAAGTTGGCACGGTGCTCCTTCGTGGATCGGTCTAGTGACCGATCCAGCGATGACTGATCGGTCTGGTGACCGATCAGGGAGCACACAGTGAGGTTAGAAACCTACTGCTCGGCTCCTGATCGGTCTGGTGACCGATCAGGGAGCATGCAGTTCACTCACTGCTCTGCTCCTGATCGGTCTGGTGACCGATCAGGGAGCCCACAGTGAGTTGAGTTCCCCTGCTGCTCTGCTCCTGATCGGTCCGGTGACCGATCAGGGAGCATCCAGTAGGTTTTGGGAACCTTACTGATCTGCTCCTGATCGGTCTGGTGACCGATCTGGAACACTGTTCAGACCGTTTAGGAGAACGATCAAGTGTCGCGGACTCCGTCTTATAACCGATCAGGCTGGAGCCTGATCGGTCAGAGAGGAGCCTGATCGGTCTGGTGACCGATCAGACCCGATTGGCCGCGAAAGCTGGGAGCCCCAACAAAGCTATGGATCGGTCGGGTGACCGATCCACGAGCCCTGGATCGGTCCGGTGACTGATCACTTTAATTCAAAATGCACTGTCAGACGCTCTGAACGCGTCTGAACACATCTGATTTCTCTGCGCTTAATGTCTGATCCTTGATTCTCTGTGTGATATGCTGTGCTAATGGTCCGATTAAGCTGCAGGTGACAGGAATGGATTTAAACACTCAAGGAGGGTCAATGGAAGTCTTTCCTTGGAGCAGGTTTGTCCGTATTCCGTCTCAGGTTGCAACGGACGCTGGCGCTGGCTGGAGCTGCTGACTGGGGCTGGTCTGAGGGAAGCTCAGGGAGTCCAGGAGAGCTCAGTGGTAGCTGGCTGTTGCAGGAGAGCAGCTGAAGGCTGCAGTGAGGTGGTGACCTGGCGATCAGTAAGCTGGGACTTAAGCGCTTGGTGGCGAAGGAGTCTCAAAAACAAAACGAAACTACTCTGCGACAACTTGTGCTTGCAACAACTCTGTTCCATCATCTCTTGAGCAAGCGATTGTGATCTTTGAAGCAACCATCTGTTACTTGAGCACTTGGAGGAAGAAACAAGTGACTTGGCGAGTCCATCAGCGAGAAGACACGAAGAAGGGAGTTCTTGCGTGAGATCTGCGCTGAGTGGAGCTCGGGAGAAGTTCTGCTTGTGTTCTTGTGGTTCCAAGTGTTAAGTAAGATCCTTCTTGTGTTTCATTGTGCTTAAAACTTTATCTCTGTTGAAACGCTGTGGAGAGGTTACTCCACCGAGAAGGAGGTTGCATTTTATCCGGATCTTCCGGGGCTTGATCTGCCGACGATCAAGGGATCACCCACCTTAAGGGCACGCCAAGGAGTAAGGGCAAGTTATCCCCAAACCTTGTAAATCATCTTGTTAGTGTTTTGCATTTGTGCTTAGCTTAGGGTTCATTTCTGCATACTCTGTTTTTCCTTTAGCTTTCGCTGTGCTATTAACATTTGAGGTGCAGAAAATCGATAAGTGCCAAAGTTAAGTGTCTGGCTACATTCACCCCCCCTCTCTAGCCATCCAAGTTCCAACACTTTCATCGGTGGTCCTTCAGCTTTAAGAAGATTTTTAAGACATGCAACTACTTCACAAGTCCATCCTAAAGTTCTCTCATCTGTGTCTACTCATGGCAAACTTTCAAAATTTTTATCTACTGAATGGTATATTAATACTGGAGCAACTCATCATGTCACATCATACTACAATATCTTTACAGAAGTACTACCATATACTGGTTCAGATACGGTATAAGTAGGTGATGGCACACGTTTCCATATTACTAATCTTGAAAACATATACATTGATTTGTCCAATCGTACTTTTCACATGCGCAACATCTTTCATGTTTCATCCATTACTAAAAATTTACTCTCTGTACGCCAGTTTTGCCTTGATAACAATGTCTTTTTTGAATTTCATCATAATCATTATTTTATAAAAGATAGAGGAACAAATACTACTGTGTTTCTTGGGAAAATAAAAAATGACCTCTACTATCTTCAAAATTCTTCAATCAAAGCTTTTATCTGTGAATGTGCAAATAAACCAACCTGGCATGCTCGACTTGGTCATCCTTCCCTTCGTATTGTTCAGTCAATCATAAATAGGTATGATTTACCTACTTCTTTTACTTCATCTTCAACTTATTCATGTCAGGCATGCATGAAATCTAAAAGTCATAAGTTATCTTTTTCTTCATCTGAACGCGTTTTCGATTTTTCACTTGACATAATTCATTCTGATATTTGGGGTCCTGCACCTATCTTGTCTAACCATGGTTTCTTATATTATATTACCTTCATTGATCATTTTAGAAAATACACTTGGCTTTATCCTATGAAAAAAATCTGATTTATTTGATATATTCTGTAATTTTCAAAAATAAGTTGAACGATATTTTAATCGCAATATACTCTTTCTTCATTCTGATTGGGGAGGAGAATATCAAGCTCTTCATCATTATATTGTCTCTTATGGGATTGTTCATCGAGTCTCTTGCCCTCACACTCCAGAACAAAATGGCTCTGCTGAGAGAAAACATAGACATATATTTGAAACTGCCTTAGCTCTTCTTCATTATGGATCGGTTCCGCGTAAATTTTGAGATGAAGTTGTTTGTACTGCAGTATATCTCATAAATCGACTTCCTACCCCATTGCTCAATCATAAGTGTCCTTTGGAAAACTTTATAATCAAACTCCTGAATACACATTTCTTCGAATCTTTGGTTGCGCATATTATCCATGGTTACGCTCCTACTCTAAACACAAATTTGACTCTCGTTCATTATTATGCATTTTTCTTGGTTATAGTAATATACATCACGGGTAACGTTGCTTACCTATACGAACTGGACAAATATATATATCACGACATGTTACTTTTCATGAATCTCTATTCCCTTTTTCGGCAGCCTCTTCAATTTCTTCTCCAGATACAAATGGTGCTTTCTTGATATCACCCAACATTATAGAAGAAATGACATCCTATACCATCAGAATCACCTCAAGTTGCTGCTCCAATCCTAGAAGTCTCACCAGCCGAAGATAATATGCTCTCTAGCTCTGGATCCTCGGATAATACAAGTTCGGCAACAAACTCACCATGCCAACTCACTTCCTCATCACCATCAACAAGTGATTTAGATGATAATACTCCTCGTCGCATGCTTCCCTTAAGTGACATATATGCATGATGTCCACCAATGACTACTCGATATCCTCTTCTTCGAGCTCTAGTGGTTTCCTCAAAAACTATTGAACCAACTTGCTTTACACGGGCAAACAAGGATCCAAATTGGCAGGTTACAGAATTTGATGCACTTCTTCGTAATGGAACATGGAGCCTAGTTCCGCGCACTTCGTCTATGAATGTCGTGGGCTTGAAATGGATATTCTGTCTTAAGCATCGAGTCGATGGTTCTCTTGAATGGTATAAAGTTCGACTTGTAGCCAAAAGATTTAGTCAACAACCAGGTATTGACTTCAATGACACCTTCAACCCAGTCATCAAAATTACATCTGTCAGATTATTATTATCAATAACTATTAGTTCTAATTGGTCTATCTGACAATTAGAGGTTCTAATGCATTTTTTCATGGTATTCTTGAGGAAATGGTATTTATGGAGCAACCACCTGGATTTATTCATCCACAATTTCCATCTCATGTTTGGCAGCTCAAGAAATCTTTATATGGTCCACCTGGATTTTTTCTTTGCATTGAACTTATTCCACATGATGAAGGTTATATCCTCTCTCAGAGCAAATATATTACTGACTTCTTCAAAGAGCTAAAATGGATGGAGTATGTCCGGTCTCTACACCAATTGCTCCAAATAATATCTCTACACCTTCTTCCTCTTTAGTGATGGTTGATCCCCAGGTTTATCGAAGTATTGTTGAAGCTTTCCAGTATGTTACTATCACGCACCCTGATATTACGTTTGCAGTAAATCGTGCTTGTCAGTTCATGCATACTCCCACTGAACAAAATTGGGATGGTGTGAAAAGAATACTTCGTTATCTCAAAAACACTATTCTACATGGTCTTCTTTTATATCGATACTCATCTCGAGATTTACATGCCTATAACGATGCGGATTGGATAAGTTCTCCTGAAGATAGACGCTCTACTAGTGGATATACAATATTTCTTGGACGAAATCTAATCTCTTGTAATTCGAAAAAGTAATCTACAGTATCTCATTCAAGCACTGAAGGCTGAAGCTGAATATAAAGTTATAGCAAATGCAACGTCAGAAATTATTTGGCTTTAATCCCTTCTTTCGAAACTTCTTCTTGCATCACATATTGCACCAAAAATTGGTGTGATAATATTGGAACAACATATCTTACATCAAATCCAATATTTCATGCTCGTACAAAATATGTTGAAATTGATTTTCATTTTGTTCGAGGGCGTGTAGCAAGCAAACAATTATCTATTTCTAATATCTCTGCAGAAGATCAAATTGCTGACATATTTACCAAGCCATTATCTAGACAACGTTTTAGCATATTATCATGCAAACTCAACGTCAGAGATCTCTTGTTAAGTTTGTCGAAGGTAAAAGAGAATAAATTATTGACCAAATCAAATATTATTAGATATTTTCCTTATTAATCTATTAATTGACAATTTCTTTATGAATATATTAATTAAGAGTTTCCTTATTAATTTTTCATTTGACTAAGCATCCTAAGACCTTTATAAATTATATATCTCATATATAAATTTTTTAATTAAAAAAATTATTTTATTATCTCTTCTCTTCTCTTTATATTTTTTATTCTCTCTATGTACTTCTCTTATTTTAATACCAACAAGTCCGCAACTATCAAATCTACCGTAATAATGACTGCCTACGTGAAAGATGACACCAACCAGCCAACCTCTTCACGGTGGAAGCCGGCCACGTCATGTCTCTTAAGGTCCTTGACTTGGGAATCGTCTACAATATCTCTCCAACGAACTATTATCCATACCTCTGTGGCCTTGGCTACAGTGACTGACGTGACGAACATCGTCCACCGCAAAATCAATTGCTCGTCAATCAAGAGTATCCAAGAAGGAGAGCTCATCTATCCTTCCATCACCGTCCAATTGAGGGCGAGCGAGGCAAGGACAGTGACTTTCACGAGGACCATGACCAAGTACCAACGTCGGCGAGGCAGCAGTGACTTACTAGGCAAAGTTGGGCTTGCCTGACGTGTTACCGGCACGTGTAGTTCCGAGAAGCTTAAGCTTTGAGTAGGTTGACGAGAAGAAGAGCTTCATGATCAGTTTCAAGCGAAGGAGTGACTATGGCGCATTATCACCGGCTCTCGAAGGGCAATTGAGATGGGTTTCCGACAAGGCATGTGGTCAGAAGTCCAATCTCCATCATTCGGGAGTGAGGGTGATGATGATGATGATTTGATCCAAACGTCTCAATTTTATATGCATAATTTTTTTTATTTTTAACTTCAAGATTAAGTCAATTAAATTTTATCTTTAAAATTTAGGAGTTAGGTTATAATATTTTGTAAGTACTCCGAGATAATTTTGATGTAATCAATGGAATTAAATTAGGTCCTGTGAGTTTGATGCTTTGTATTTAAGTGTGTAGAAACTTAAGAACACAAGAAGTCGAGCGAAAGATGTAACGATTAAGAAGAATAGCAGGGGAAGGGAGCCAACGGGCTCGGTGCATCCGAGAGACGAGAAGACTACGGAAGAGTACATTAGTAGACAAGAAGGGCATGCACAACATCCGAGGGATGAGAAGCCACGGAGGAAGACTGCTTGAGGAGAAGATCGAAAGTTGGGTTTGAGTGAGTTCAACTTCGGAAAATCAGAAATCACCCAGAAGCACTAGAAGACTGATCAACCAAAGGTTGACCAGAACTAAACGAACCAGGCACCCGAGTCAACTCGGGCGCCCAACCATACAAGCGACCGAGTCGACTCAAGCGCCCGACCACAAAAGCGCCCGAGTGAACTCGGGCGACCAGCTAAATAGGCATCTGATTGCAACTTGGATCAACGTTGACCAACCGTTGCGCAATGGATCAACGGTTGTGCCATAGAAGTGCCTGAGAACAATTTCTATTGATTTTCAGCTGTTGCGCAGTGGATCAACGTTGACCAGAACATAGGCACTCCTATTCAACACAGGCGCCGAGATGTGTCACGTCAGTAGTGGATAAGGTTGTCCAGGGGCTATTAATAGACCCTTTAAGTTCAGAAAGAAAAATAACTCTATAATCACTTTCTAATTCTGTTTTGTGCTTTCAACAAGTGCAAGAGAATTCTCCATATATGAAAGAGTATTTTAGTTAAGTTATTGATTGTCTTGGATTAGCAATCATCCAAGTTACAAACCAGGTAAATATCTTCGAGTGTTTTACTGTTTTTCTTAAGTTGTTTTATGAATTGCTCTTATTTACTTAACTAATTGTATCTTTATTAAAGAACAACCAAAGATTTTGTTTTAATTTGCAAGACTATTCACCCCCCTAACAGGCCGACACGATCCCACATGTTTAAGCTAAAAAAAATAAAACTAAAAAAAAATCAATACTCACCGGGTATATATTTAAAGTGTCTAATAGTATTTTTTTGTTTATTTTTTTAACTCTGGGATTAAGCTAATTTGATTTTAGCTTTTGGATTTAGGAATTGAGTTATAATGTTTAAGTGAAAAAATAAAAAATTTCAAGTGCTCAGAGATATTGCACCTGAGATTCATGCGTTAGGAATTAAGCTAATTTAAGATTTAAGAATTGAATTATAATGAGTATAAGTTAATAAAATTTTTATCTTTACGATTTATATTTATCTTTTAGATTATAATGTTAAAGTAAAAAAAATTAAATATTTTATAGATTCGGATTTTCTTCATTATAATGTTAAATGCTAAATTATATTATTTATATTTAAGATTTAAAAAAATATTAAAAAAACATAGAAGAAGAATCCGAACGCCTGAATTTGTATTTAGGACGCAGTAATTTATATAGTCAGGAGATATACATATATAGTCGAAGAATCCGACCGTCTGAATTTCTATTTAGGACAAGTAATGGTTACAGTCAGGAGAACCCCTCTCTCTCTCTCTATTATATATATATATATGATCCTGTCGCGAAGTGAGTCGGACGCTCCTATAGCTGGACAAGTCTCCGGGGAGGGCGAGGTCGCTGAGGTGGCGCGAACGAGCTACCGTAGCTTCCAACCTGCAAGACAGGGACCGTTAGAACCCGCCGGGAAAAGTCCCCGGCCAGGCACTCCGACGGTCAAGTCAGTATACGACGGTGGCGATGGAAAGCAATAGAACAGTATGAGAATTACACTATCGCGCGTACCTGGGAAATGCGGAGTGAGAAGTATATGTAGCCGGGGAAGCTGACAGGTTTTGCCTCACCTGCCACCCGCTGTCGCGTAGTGAGGACAGGGTAATGTGCGTCCAGGGGTGGCAGGGCAAAGTGGCACATGCTGTATTAAGGAAAGAGGCCCTGTCAACTTAAGAGTTGGCGCCGTTGGACGCCGCTCGGTCTGACATCAGGGCATGTGGTCGAGGTACGGGGGACAAGATGTGTCAGGCATATCAATACCTCGGCGAGATATCCGCCGTTGGCGGCCAGGGCGACCAGGGTCCCGCGCCGACCCCGTACAGCTTCTGGTAACCCGATGTCAGGGAGTGGTTGTGCCGACTGGGGGCACGGAGGTAA
This sequence comes from Boesenbergia rotunda, assembly GCA_024364735.1. Classification (NCBI taxonomy): domain Eukaryota; kingdom Viridiplantae; phylum Streptophyta; class Magnoliopsida; order Zingiberales; family Zingiberaceae; genus Boesenbergia; species Boesenbergia rotunda. The sequence goes on from JAGFNQ010004298.1 coordinate 80,697, forward strand.
GGAGGCCGGCTGAGGGCCTATGAGGGTGCCGACTGGGGGCACAGAGGCAAGGAGGCCGGCTGAGGGCCTATGAGGGTGCCGACTGGGGGCACAGAGGTAAGGAGGCCGGCTGAGGGCCTATGAGGGTGCCGACTGGGGGCACAGAGGTAAGGAGGCCGGCTGAGGGCCTATGAGGGTGCCGACTGGGGGCACAGAGGTAAGGAGACCGGCTGAGGGCCTATGAGGATGCCGACTGGGGGCACAGCAGTCCGAGCTTATCTGACTCAGTAGAAAGCTATTATAAGCCTGTGTGGGCCTTGACACGGAAACCCAGGGGGCCTAAGCCCGCGTGCCTCTTGTTCAGCGGGATCGTCCAGATCAGTAGCCACTTTCCCTGACTGAGCGCCAGGCTGCCGGGCCAGGCTACACACAAGCTGGCCCGGGATCATAAGCATCTCCCTCAAGTCTAGTCGAAGGAGGTACGTAGTCCGACTGACTGGACCTCAAGTCTGGTCCGAGCCTGGCGCGCCCATTGGAAGGGCTGACCGTCATCTGTTGCGACACTTCTCATGCACCCGTACTCCGTCGCCTCGAGTATTGCCCGAGTCTAATCGGACGGCTTCAGCTAGATCACATGTTTCGTCCAACCGCTCATCAGACGACTGGCACTTCTCGCCTGCTTCCCTAAAGCGGAACGCCTCATCTACCCGCTTTTTCTTCACGCATTCGAAGCTGTCCCTGGTCCTCCGCCGCCTTAAGTATCGTTAGGGTTGCGGCCTCGCCTTGACTTTCCCTCGGCGACTCCTGCTCACCGGTTAGCCTCTCTCCTCCACCTTCTCCGATGGCCTCCTCTTCTTCGTCTCCATCTCCGCCTCGGCCTTGGTATTCTACCCTGATCACCACCCTTACCACCGATGACCTGCTCCAAATACACTCAGACTTCCTGCTCCCGGCCGACCTCCACCCGCTTCTTCCCAAATCACACGAGCGTCCGAACTCCGCTCCCTTGGGCTACATTACCTTGTCCCGGGACCATCTTCAAGCTGGTCTTCGTTTCCCAGTCCACCCTTTCATTGCCGCCGTCTGCGAATATTTCCAGATTCTCCTATCTCAACTAGCTCCCAATGCCATACGTATGATATGTGGCTCAGCCATCGTTTTCTCCCTTCTCAAGATTCCCCTAATACTGGAGAACTTTCACTACTTCTTTTACCCCAAACAGCAGGAAGTGGGCGACTTCTTTTTCCAGGCCCGGGCCAAAACCTCCTTTCTCCTAAATCTACCTACTTCGAACAAGGGCTGGAAGAAGCGGTACTTCTTCATTGGGCCAATTGCCGACCCAAGCTGGCCTACCACCTGGGTCGAGGGGCTTCCCGTTTCAGAGACTCTCCCTCGACACTATCGTACTTCCGCCTTCTATTTGGAGGTCGTTGCAGAACTGGAGGACCGGCACTTCCACGGCGGGCTTTTGCTAAAGGAGGGGATTCTTTCTACCTTCGGTCTTAGCCCGAGCCCCACTCCTCCTCTACCTAACGCTGGTAAGTCTTCCGATGACTGTCAAGTACATCCCTTAGTCCTGCATGAGCCTGTTTTGCTTTTGCAGTTTCCCTACTGCTAGCTACGGCCCTGAAGAAAGGGTTCAGGCTAGAGAGGGCCGAGCTACGGGCGAGGGTTGCCTCTGCGTTAGCGATTAGAGAAGGCACGACGGCAGAGGTTACCCCAGCCAACCCGACCCCGACCGCACAGGGGTCGGTTCCTACTGCCTCCGAGGCCGCTCCGTCCACAGCTGCCCAACCACGCCTTCCTCCTCCACACCGGCGAGCCTCCTCACCCACAGGGGGCTTGTGCCTCCCCTCTTCCAGTAAACACCTGGAGAAAAAGAAAAAGAGGGCGGCTCCCTCCTCGGAAGCACGCTCCGCTTCTCTGGGGAAGAAAGGGAAGAAAAGGAGAAAGAGAGCAGCTCTCGAGCCAGAGGCTTGTTCTGCTTCTTGGGCCGTTGTTCCGTACGTGGCCCCTACCGCGGACTTTCCGCTCGCCGTCCTCGTTGGAGATTCTTCGGTTTGCCGGCCGGCCATCTCCCACGCCACTGCCCTTCTCCCCGAGGCTTTGGTAGATCCTCCCATCAGCCTGTCACTCGTCAACCCTTCTGCCACTTCCCATACTTCGGACGCCTTGATGTCTGACCCATCCGGAACCCTTTCCGCAGAGGGTCCGACGGAGGACCAGGTGATGCATCTCTTAGTGCCCTCCCGGGCGAACCGTCGCCTTAAAATGCCCTCGGGCGAGCTGCCCGAGCACTAACAGGATCTGCGCCTGTATGGGTCAGTAGCCAATCGCTACGCCCAAGGACTCGAGGAATCCAACTTTCGGGGCTCCCGCAACAAAGCCGATGCTTTTTTCCTCAAGGCCACTCAGGTATGTACAACCGGCTTAGGCCTTATACTGCGTTTTTCCCTTCTGGCTCCGTGGAATGACGTTTCTTTGGCAGTTTGTTGGAGATTGCCATGGTGTTTCCATGTCACTCCTAGCCCAGACCTCAGCTCGGACTAAGGCCGAGAGAGAGGTGCAACGCTTGTGAACGCAGCTGACGCACTCCCAATTAGTTGCTGACGAGCCTACGCTGAACCACCTACGAGAGGAGGTTCAAGATCTACAAGATCGGCTGGCCTAGTCGGGGGATCAACTCGAAGTGGCGCGCGGTCAACTTGAGACGGCGCAACAAGCCACTTCTCAAGCAAACCTCAAGCTTTCCACCCTGAAGCATGCCGAGCGAAAAGCGCGGGTCTTACAAGCGGATGCCCAGGCCGAGTCGACCCAGGCAAAGTCTGATCTTCAGAAGACATCAGCTGCCCTTGACTCTCTTCGGGCCCAACTGGACACCAAAGAGGCTGCTGCTTTAGCCCAGTCGCAAAGGATAATCGAGCTATCCGGGGAACTTTCCTCCCAAGAGCAGTTGCTGCATGTGAGGAGCTTGAACGACTATGAAAGGAAAGGTCCGAGTGGGAAGTCGCTTGTTCAGAGTTGACAGAGCTACGCACCCACAGGGAGATTGAACAAGCCGAGTGGGAGGTGGCTAAGTCCGAGCTGATGACGCTCCGAGATTATAAGGAGACCGAAGAGTCCCGACGGGAGCAATACAGGCTCGAGTATATCAACGACCCTGCCCACAAGACCGGAATTGCGAAACGGTTCATGGATGTCATGGAGCCGCAAGGGCTGAACATAGTCCGCCGGCTCAGGTTTGGCGGGTATCTGTCTCCCGATGTGCCTCCCACGGCCGTGAGCCTTGAGGACATGTGCGAGGACTTGCCTAGCGTGACCGACGAGCCCTTCAAGTGAAGGTTAAACCGTTTGTATCTTTTGCTTCTCCTCGTTGCGCACTTGAGCGAGTGAAAGGTTCGGAGTGATGTAATATCTGCGCCTCGCTGACTGGAATCTATTTATCTCCCTTTCAAAGTAATTAAGGCATGTTTCCTTCGTGAAACCGTTAGCGATTTCCAAGATTACCGAATGATGTATCTCAATCGGGGCATTGCCTCCCTGCAAAAGTCACTGAGCCAGAGGACCCACGAGGCTCGACCTACTGCCGAGGGCTTGACAACTCGGTCAAGTTGGGAACCGAGGAACGTGGGTTGTCATGTTACTGGCCCAGCCCAAAACCCAAGGAGTGGGCTCATAAGGAGACCGAAGAGTCCCGACGGGAGCAATACAGGCTCGAGTATATCAACGACCCTGCCCACAAGACCGGAATTGCGAAACGGTTCATGGATGTCATGGAGCCACAAGGGCTGAACATAGTCCGCCGGCTCAGGTTTGGCGGGTATCTGTCTCCCGATGTGCCTCCCACGGCCGTGAGCCTTGAGGACATGTGCGAGGACTTGCCTAGCGTGACCGATGAGCCCTTCAAGTGAAGGTTAAACCGTTTGTATCTTTTGCTTCTCCTCGTTGCGCACTTGAGCGAGTGAAAGGTTCGGAGTGATGTAATATCTACGCCTCGCTGACTGGAATCTCTTTATCTCCCTTTCAAAGTAATCAAGGCCTGTTTCCTTCGTGAAACCGTTAGCGATTTCCAAGATTACCGAATGAAGTATCTCAATCGGGGCATTGCCTCCCTGCAAAAGTCACTGAGCCAGAGGACCCACGAGGCTCGACCTACTGCCGAGGGCTTGACCACTCAGTCAAGTTGGGAACCGAGGAACGTGGGTTGTCATGTTACTGGCCCAGCCCAAAACCCAAGGAGTGGGGAGAGCTTGCTCATTTATGAGAACTTCCATGCGCCCGTCCCATCGGGGCGATTCGTATCTCAATCTCTGACGCCCGCCATAATGGGCGATGGAACAAGGCTTGAGCGACGCGACGTATCGGCCGGCGAAACGTCCGTCATTAGTCATAAGCGCCTCAGGCAGCGAACATCCCTTTTTCATTTACTCTGGATCTATCACTTCTTCACGCCTTCCCCTCGTGCGCCTGACCGTTCGATCATTCGGCTTACTGAGGTCCTTCGCGAACGGCTGCGATACATTCCCTCTTCCTATACATAGGCGACCTCCTCCGGCTTTACTTCCAGAGAAGACTTTACGGAACCAGACTCTTTGCCCATCTCCCATCATGTCTACCGACTCCTCTGAAGAAGTTCCTTCTCTGGGAGGATTCTATGTTCTTTCGGACGACTCGCGATCCTCTCCTTCGGAGGAGATTGATCCGGAATACTCTGAAATGATGCTTCCTCCCAACTCACCTCCTTCGCCTCAGCCATTCACACCCACTTTTTCCCCTCGCGAGGGTACTTCACGTAAGGGGAAAGAGCCCCTGAAGGCGGGCTCCTCCCTCCGTAAGGGAGTCTCTGATATGAGTGATTCTTCACTAAAAATTCGTCCCCAGGCGCCTTGTTCGGCTGACTTTTCATCTCCATATAGCGCTCCTGCTCTTCCTCGCCGAGCGAAGCGAGCCAGGGTGCCGGCTTCTGCAGAACTTGCTGCTGCGGCACCCTCATTTTCCAGTGTGACCTCCCTTCCTGAGCACACTCTCCCTCCGCTCGGCCCCGAGGTATCGCCTTCTCCATCACCTCCCGAGCTTGCCTCTTCGCTTTCTCCAGCGCCTCCGGTTCTTGTCCCTTCTCCATCGAGAAGTTCCTCTCAAGCGCTCTCTTCGCTGAGGAAGGTTTGGGCGCCTACACTGGCGGGGGCTCTGAAGGGAGGTGTTCATACTGTCCTTCGTCATTCAACTCGTCGCGTTTCTATATGCCGACCGGCTGGCCCTACTGGCTTGACGAATGCTGGAGGGGGTACTACCATGTGTCCCCTATCAAAGCAAAAGCTAGGCATGGCCGGCTCATTGCTTGCATGCTCCTTGCCCCTTTGCAAACTACGGGTCTCCGTGGGTGAGGACGTTGCAGCCGGCTCTCCTGGGCCAGTCTCTCCACCTGCCACCACCCCCGGACATCATCTAATGACTCTTGTTCAAGTGGTGGTCCGGACGGGAAGTCTGTAAACTTCTTCCAGCCGAGAGTCTGGAAACTCTGCACGGGCGAAAGCTCTTAGGCCCGACCCGCGAAACTTTAGCTTACGAAAAGTGTTGTTTTTATTTTTCTTTTCTTCCGCATCTGATTTTTGCCTTCTCTTGCTGACAGATATCGCCACCCGCTTGGATTTCGGAGGAGTGGTCTGCGCTCAGAGCGCAACCTTTCGAAGCACAACACCTCATCTCTACCTTGCGGGCCGATCTGAGGGCCAAAGAGGAGGAGCAAGCCGCTAGTGCCGCGGAACTCAGCGAGCTGAAGCAGAAGCACGAGGTTCAATCGTCCGTGCTGAAGGCCGTCCAGCGGCGCCTTCGGCACCTCAAAGGCTACACTGACTCCCTGCTTCAGGGTCGAGCCTCGAAGAAGATCGGCCGAGCTCCATGAGTTAGGATCGGGCTTTACCGAGACCCGATCGATTTTGTTCTGATTAACCAAAGAGAGATCGAGTCTCTACATTGTAATTGCCCTTGATAATAAAATGCTACTTTTCCGTATATGTCTGATGTTTGTGAGTCAGTAATCCGAACGACGTTAATAACCGGCACGAGGGCTTTCCTTACCTAAGTCTCCCCCGCTCCTGGTGTTCATGATCGTTGCGGGCATTAGGATTTCCCTCTGTGGGGGTTGCCCCAACCAGAAGATGTTGTGCTCCCGTGTCGGGACGGGGTACTTTCGAGCGTAATGCGCAGCGTGGTTCGAGGCCAGGAGGGCACTTAAGTGTCGACTGATGGGCATAACCATTAAGGCGAGCCGGGCCGCAGATTCGCGTCGGGCTGCAGATTCGCGCGGCCTGGTCGGGCCTCGCGTTTCACGATTACGCTGGACCTATGAAAACACCCGCGTCGGGGGGATGTTTACAAAGTGTTTCTTATCTTTGCACTTCGAGAATTTTGCCCCCTTGGCTGGTTAGTAAGAGGGGGGCATGTATTGCCCTGCGCTGGGTCAAGGACCAAGCCGGAGGAGTAACGTGACTCGCTAAAAGATGAGAGTTCGACCACCAACTCAGGCCGATTTTCAGGAGCGTGGGCAGTCACATGTCCGATCGGGGCCACTGAGCCAGGTGGGGCGTGGAAGCTAGCGCATTTGTAACTTGCTGGCGAGGCAAGAGTTTGCACACCCGGTCGGGCAGAACTCAGGGAGCGCGGGATGCCACGCATCTTACTGAGCGGCCGAGCCGCAGGAAGTGTGGCACACACAGTCGGACGGGCTGAGCTGCGGGAAAGCACACACGGTCAGGCAGGCTGAACCGCAGGAAATTAGCGCACACAGTCGGGCAGGACTCAGGGAGCATGGGACGCCACGCATCTTACTGAGCAGCCGAGCTGCGGGAAATTAGCGCACACAGTCGGGCAGGACCCAGGGAGCGTGGGACGCCACGCGCCTTACTGAGCGGCCGAGCTGCGGGAAATATGGCACACACAGTCGGACGGGCCGAACTGCGGGAAAGCACACACGGTCAGGCAAGCTGAACCGCAGGAAATTAACGCACATAATCGGGCAGGACTCAGGGAGCATGGGACGCCACACATCTTACTGAGCAGCCGAGCCGCGGGAAATGTGGCACACACAGTCGGACGGGCCGAGCTGCGGGAAAGCACACACGGTCAGGCAGGCTGAACCGCAGGAAATTAGCGCACACAGTCGGGCAGGACTTACGGAGCATGGGATGCCACACATCTTACTGAGCAGCCGAGCTGCGGGAAATTAGCGCACACAGTCGGGCAGGACCCAGGGAGTGTGGGACGCCACGCGTCTTACTGAGCGGCCGAGCTGCGGGAAATATGACACACAGAGTCGGACGGGCCGAGCTGCGGGAAATTAGCGCACACAGTCGGGCCGGACTCAGGGAGCATGGGACGCCACGCGTCTTACTGAGCGGCCGAGCTGCGGGAAATATGGCACACACAGTCGGACGGGCCGAGCTGCGGGAAATTAGCGCACACAGTCGGGCAGGACTCAGGGAGCGTGGGACGCCACGCGTCTTACTGAGCGGCCGAGCTGCGGGAAATATGGCACACACAGTCGGACGGGCCGAGCTGCAGGAAATTAGCGCACACAGTCGGGCAGGACCCAGGGAGCGTGGGACGCCACGCGTCTTACTGAGCGGCAGAGCTGCGGGAAATATGGCACACACAGTCGGACGGGTCGAGCTGCGGGAAATTAGCGCACACAGTCGGGGAGGACCCAGGGAGCGTGGGACGCCACGCGTCTTACTGAGCGGCCGAGCTGCGGGAAATATGGCACACACAGTCGGACGGGCCGAGCTGCGGGAAATTAGCGCACACAGTCGGGCCGGACTCAGGGAGCGTGGGACGCCACGTGTCTTACTGAGCGGCCGAGCTGCGGGAAATATGACACACACAGTCGGACGGGCCGAGCTGCGGGAAATTAGCGCACACAGTCGGGCCGAACTCAGGGAGTGGGACGCCACGCGTCTTACTGAGCGGCCGAGCTGCGGGAAATATGACACACACAGTCGGACGGGCCGAGCTGCGGGAAATTAGCGCACACAGTTGGGCCGGACTCAGGGAGCGTGGGACGCCACGCGTCTTACTGAGCAGCCGAGCTGCGGGAAATATGGCACACACAGTCGGACGGGTCGAGCTGCGGGAAATTAGCACACACAGTCGGGCCGGACTCAGGGAGCGTGGGACGCCACGCGTCTTACTGAGCGGCCGAGCTGCGGGAAATATGGCACACACAGTCGGACGGGCCGAGCTGCGGGAAATTAGCGCACACAGTCGGGTCGGACTCAGGGAGCGTGGGACGCCACGCGTCTTACTGAGCGGCCGAGCTGCGGGAAATATGACACACACAGTCGGACGGGCCGAGCTGCGGGAAATTAGCGCACACAGTCGGGCCGGACTCAGGGAGCGTGGGATGCCACGCGTCTTACTGAGCGGCCGAGCTGCGGGAAATATGGCACACACAGTCAGACGGGCCGAGCTGCGGGAAATTAGCGCACACAGTCGGGCCGGACTCAAGGAGCGTGGGACGCCACGCGTCTTACTGAGCAGCCGAGCTGCGAGAAATATGGCACACACAGTCGGACGTGCCGAGCTGCGGGAAATTAGCACACACAGTCGGGCCGGACTCAGGGAGCGTGGGACGGCACGCGTCTTACTGAGCGGCCGAGCTGCAGGAAATATAGCACACACAGTCGGACGGGCCGAGCTACGGGAAATTAGTGCACACAGTCGGGCAGGACTCAGGGAGCGTGGGACGCCACGCGTCTTACTGAGCGGCCGAGCTGCGGGAAATATGACACACACAGTCGGACGGGCCGAGCTGCGGGAAATTTGGCTTGAGAGCCTGGTACATCTGCACGCGAGGTAAGGACCATATGCCTAGACTGGTCAGACGCGTTTTACATTTACATCCTCATTTGTCACTCAGCAGCTCGATAAGGTTGAAGGTGGACCGCACTCCATGGTCGATCCAACCTTTTTCCCTTCTCATTCTCTAAGTAATACGCCCCTGAAGAAAGCTTTTGCACAATCTTGAAGGGTCCTCCCCACTGCGGCTCCAGCTTGCCTACGTCCCCCACCGGCTTAATTCTTTTCCAGACATGGTCGCCCACTTCAAATGTTCTGGGCAGCACTCTTCGGTCGTACCGCTGCTTCATCTTCCGCCTGTATGCGAACATTCGAGCTGCTGCTTTATCCCGGATCTCATTGGCCAAGTCTAGCTCCAACCATCGTCTCTCCGGGTTATCTTCATCATATGCCGCCCTTCGATCTGACTCGCACCCTGTTGGGACCGGGTGCATGTCGACAAGGATACGAGTTCGTAAAATTCAAAATTTTTCGTGCAGCGGAAGAGTTTGCATAAAATAATTTCCTAAATTATTTCAACTTCGTATCTAGCATGCAACCTTACATTGTGTTGACATAATCATAAAATAAAACTTTGCGGAAAAGTAAACAAATTTACCAAGTACCTCTCGTATCTCGAAGTAAGGGACGAGATCCAACCGTAGCGTCCCTTGGAAGCTCCGCCTCTATTCGCGTCCACGCCGAGTTCTCTTCGGGATGACTTCACAAAGTCACGAGTTTTGTGCCGACGAGAACTACTAGATTCTCGGAAGGCACAACTAGAAGGACAAGAGAAATAATGGAAAAACTAACCAATGAAGTAACGGAATCGAATTCCGGGAAGAGAGGAGTCGCTATCCGCTTCTTCTACTTCGTGTTCGGGTTCTCCTTCTTCTTCAATGCTCACGGCAACTTCACCTTCTTGGATTTGGTTGAGCGCCGGCCCTAGAGGAGCTAGGGTGCGCCGGCCCTAAGGGAAGAAGAAGAGGAGGAGAGGAGAGATTAAGAGAGAGAGAGAGAGAATTCTTAATCTCTTAATTAGTTAGGAATAAGGGCTAGCCTTTGGTTCCTTTATATAGTAGCAACTCCTTTGCTAAGTCTCCCTCTAAACCGAATTAACGGAATTAGTTATAAGAAATTTATCTTATAAATTTTCTTATTAATTATTCCGTTTAAACCGAGTCTTTATTATAAACTAATTTATAATAAACTAATTCTTCTTCTCTTTAAATTATGGAATAAATTTTTATAAGAAATTTATAAACTTTCTTATTATGGAAAAATCAATTCATAATTGATTTTATAAAATTAAAATAAACCAATTCATGGATTATTTTAATCTTCCATAAAAGAATAAATTTCTACAAATTTTATTTATATAAATTTCTTTATATAAATTTATTTATCCATAATTTATAAAATAAATCACACTAGATTTATTTTATTAATTAAACCAATTAAATTAGTTTTTCTCCTCTTATTTGGCCGGCCACCCCTCTTTGGCCAGCCAAAACCAACCCAATAAACCGCGAATTAAACTCATTTAATTCGCCCAAAAAGCCTTCAAAAGACTTAGCCATTTTTGGCTTCCATTGCGCCTCTGACTAACTCAGATTCGACTTGTTTCTCTTGATCGGAAAATCCAATTTTCAACTCGTTTTAAATCCCTCGGATTACTCGTATTGCGTGTGACTAAATAGGCTTTCGATTTATGTTGGTCGTCTATAATTAACCCATTAATTATAGAACGATCATGAGTGGCACCTAGTAGTACATCATGATCCCCAATTAATCGAAAGATCAACGGTTTGACCTCAGAAGAAATTATTCTGAAACCCTTCAGCAGCTCTACTAAATCGTGCCCCATTCCCTTCACCACCTTATACCCACTTGGTTCAGGACACGGTCAATGGTGTCAGTCCCCACTAGGCTGACTACGTCACACCTAGCCCAAGTAGTGTCTTTCTCGTCCTTTGGATTTCTAATTACTCTCATGTATTTAAGAGACTCGCACTCTTAACATGATATGCTCTGGCCAGAGGCTTTGAGTAACAATCCGACGATAGGCCTGGGTATACATCTCCTCGCAAGGAGTGGTGAATCCTTTGTAGGCTGTTCAAACATCTTCGGGCACTTCGGCTTATACCCGATCATCCTGGGTCCACATCTCCTTGGAGATGCTTGCTTAAGATGTCAAAGTATAAGTCTCCATGACCAAGATGACTTGAACACCGCAAGTCAAAGGAACATCGCACTTAAGCCGCAGTAAGATCTTCATTGACATATCTACATGTAGATTCCCATATGAAGTCTTACAGCTAGTCACTCCAATGAACTAGTTCCCTTAACTAGCATCCATGTTTATCTCCGGGCATCCCAATGTCACCAGCTAGTGAGAATCAGCTGATTAGAGAATAACCCATGCTAGTCTCGACAGAATTGATAGTGTCCATTTTTATCAATTCATCGACTAGGGATAATTTCAATACTTCACAATTACACATTAGAGATAATCACTAGTTGTGATCCCATCACAAATTCTCTTATGCTGTGAGTTGTATTGTGGACATTTAGTAGATGAGTTTAAGATCCCAATCAAATACACAAAACATGTACACTCAAATAGTGAATTATCATTTATTAAAATAAATGTTTACATCATAAGGAGATTGCCTTAGGACACTTCTCTCATATCACTAGCACACCCGACCTCGACCGGGATCACTGCCTCAGTTCCATAAACCAACTGGAAAGGCGTGCACCCGGTTGTTTCTTTGATAGTGGTTCGCAAGGCCCATAAGATGCTCGGGAGCTCCTCCACCCAGGTTCCGTCAACATGATCGAGCTTAGTTTTCAACCCCCTGAGAATCTCCCGATTGGCCACTTCTGCCTGTCCATTGCTCTGAGGGTAGGCTACCGTAGTAAACGCCTACTTGATGCCGTATTTGGCGCACCATTCCCGTATCTTCCTGCCCTGAAACTGTCTCCCGTTATCTGAGACAATCTTGTGGGGGATCCCATACCGGCATAGTATGTCTCGCCACAAGAACCTCTCTACCGCCTGTTCGGTGATGCACGCCAGAGACTCCGCCTCTATCCATTTGGAGAAATAATCGACTGCCACCAGCAAGTATTTCTTCTGAGTGGCGGCAGTGGGGAATGACCCCACGATATTCATGCCCCACTGGTCAAAAGGGCACGAGACAGCTGACGCCTTCATGACTTCCACGGGTCGGTGCGATAGGCATTGGTGTCTTTGGCAGGATAGACACTTGGCCACCAGCCCATTGGCGTCTTCCTGCAAGGTGGGCCAATAATATCCTGCCATTATTGCCTTCCGAGCCGTCGCACGAGCACCAGCGTGGTGCCCACAAATTCCCAGATGAATCTCCCTCAAGACATAATCAGCAACTTCTTCATTCAGACATTTAAGGAGGGGCCGAGAAAATGATCTCTTATAAAGGGTGTCGCCGACCATGGTAAATCTGGACGCATGCTTCTTGAGCCATCGAGCCTCGTCCTGGTTGGTTGGTAAAGTGCCCCGGGTAAGGTAAGTGATGACTGGGGCTCGCCAATCAGATCCCATTTCCAGGTCAGCCTGTCTTTCTATTTGCATGACTAGCAGGGCTGGGCCGCCAGCTTGAGGGAGCACCCATGAGCCGACCGAGCTAGCCAGCTTGGCCAACTCATCCGCCTTGAAGTTCTCTTCCCGTGGGATCTTCCTCACCTGCACCTCTTTGAATTCGGCTTTGAGTTTCTCATAGGCTTCAATGAAAGCCTGCAGCCGATCGCTGTTGACCTCAAACTTTCCGGCTACTTGCTGTGTAACTAGCTGAGAATCCGAGTAGAGCATTACTCGAGCCGCCCCCACATGCTTAGCGGCCTGCAATCCAGCTATGAGGGCTTCATACTCGGCTTCATTATTGGTGGCCTTATATTCCAGTCGCACGGACAAATGCATCTTCTCACCGCTAGGGGAGACCATCAGAATACCGATCCCACTCCCTGACCGAGCGGCCGAGCCATCCACATATATCTGCCATGCCTCTTCGATCTCATCCGAATGCAGCTCGCTCAGGAAGTCGGCTAGAGCTTGAGCCTTAATGGCCGGTCGAGGCTGATATTGGATGTCATATTCACTTAGCTCAGTAGTCCATTTGATCAGTCGTCCCGACGCTTCAGGGTTGGAGGCCACTCGGCCCAGGTTGCTGTTTGTCAACACCACGATAGGATGCGCCAAAAAATAGGGGTGAAGCCTTCGAGCACCCAACAACAGCACATACAACAATCTTTCGAGTGTCGTGTAACGACACTCGGCTCCTTTCAATAGATGATCAAAGAAGTACACTGGCTGCTGCTCAGCCGCCTCCTGTTTGACCAAAACTAGGTTGACCGAGTCAGCCGAGGCGGCCAAATATACATAGAGAGTTTCCCCGACCTCCGGTTTCGCCAACACCGGCAGTTCAGCAAGGTAAGCCTTCAGCTCCTTAAATGCCTTGTCGCAGTCGGCATCCCATTGGAACTTGGTAGCTTTGCGGAGGATTTTAAAGAAAGGCAACCCTCGCTCCGCCGATCAGGAGATGAACCGAGATAGGGCTGTGATTCGTCCCGCGAGCCGTTGAGCTTCTCGTAGATTCCTAGGCGGAGGCATGTCCAGTAAGGCCTTAACCTTCCCCGGGTTAGCTTCTATGCCCCGTTCAGTCACAATATAGCCCAGGAACTTTCCCCTCCGAGCACCGAAGAGGCACTTAGCTGGATTCAGCTTGAGCCCATACCTTCGTAATGTCTGGCAGGTCTCTTCGACGTCCGCCACTAGGTCCTCGGCATGAACCGATTTGATGAGGATGTCATCAACATACACTTCCACATTTCTCCCGATCTGGGACCGGAAGACCTTATTCATCATCCGCTGGTAGGTAGCTCCAGCGTTCTTCAATCCGAACGGCATGACGGTGTAGCAATAAGTACCGTTCGTCGTGATGAAACTGACCTTTTCTTGGTCCTCGGCTGCCAGGGGTACTTGATGATACCCCTGGTAGGCATCTAACATGGAAATGAACTCGCTGCCTGCCGTCGAGTCCACCATCTGATCAATCCGGGGTAGTGGATAGCAATCCTTCGGGCAGACCTTGTTCAGATCCCGAAAATCAATGCAGATTCGCCATCGGTTGTCCGGCTTGGGCACCAGCACTACGTTAGCCAGCCAGGACGGGAACTGCACCTCTCTGATGTGCCCAGCCTCCGTCAGTCGCTCGATCTCCGCCCTGATCGCCTTATTCTGCGCGGTGCTAAAGTCCCTCTTTCTTTGTTTCACGGGCCGAGCGTGGGGACAGACATGGAGGTGGTGTTCTGCAACCTCCGGCCGGACGCCTCTCAACTCCTTGGCAGTCCAGGCGAAGACGTCTTGATTGCGAGCCAAGCATTCTAGCAGGGGCCCCCTCAGCTCCTCTGGCAGTCCTGCCGCAATCTTTACTCGGGACTCCTCCTGGTCAGGGAGGAGCTGCACTTCTTCCTTGTCTTCTTGCAACTCGGACCAAGGAGAGGTTTGGACCATGTTGCACTCAAGGAAAGGACGGGGGGCCTTGCGACTGTCTACGCGAACATCGTCCGCGTAGCATCTTCGGGCTATCTTCTGGTCGCCTCTGACCTCTCCCACCTGGTCCCCGACCGGGAACTTAACCTTCAAGTAGAAGGTGGAGGTGACGACCCGGAACTCATTGAGAGCAGGGCGGCCCAAGATGGCATTATAGGACGAGGGTGCGTCCACCACCAGAAAGGTGGACCACCGAGTCCATTTCAACGGCTCTTCGCCCAGGGAGACGGCCAACCGAATCTGGCCGAGGGGGTGTACTGTATTCCCCGTGAAGCCAAACAGCGGGGTTGCCACTAGCTCCAACTGGGACTCTTCAATTTGGAGCTGGTCAAATGCCCTCTTGTAGAATATGTTGATCGAGCTACCTGTGTCCACGATGGTGCGGTGGACTTGATAATTTGCGATGACGGCCGTAATGACCAGCGCGTCATCGTGGGGGACTTCCAACCCCTGAAGATCTAGGGGCCCGAAGCTGATTTGTGGCCCCTCCGCTTGGGCCGAACTAGTGCCGACCTGGTGGATCTCTAGTCGGCGCGCCTGGGCTTTCCGGGCCCGATGGGAATCTCCTCCTATCGGGCCGCCCGAGATGACGTGCACGCCGCCTCGAACAACATTCTGCTGGTTGGCCCGTTCTTCTTCCGTCTCTTCTTCCACCGCTCGGTTCCCTTGAGGGAATAAGTTCCGAGCAGCCGGAGGGTTTTCTCGCAATTCCTCGACCATCGGGTCGGCGTTCAGATCGCCTCGGCCTGCTCCCCGTCCGGGAGGTGTTTGTCGTCCTCGACCTCTGGGGGCCTGAGCCCGACCCCGCTCGGCTTGCCGGCACTCCTCAGTGGCGTGCCCATGACTTTGGTGGAAGCTGCAGTATGGCCTCCATCGGGCGGGGAAGCATCCCTGGGCCACCTGTTGCACGTGGCGTCTTTCCATGCCCGCATGCTCGGCGGGACCCCGAGGACTACGAATAGGTCCTCCCGAAGGCCTGGCGGTGTGGACAGGAGGAAGGGGCGCTGGGGCCGCCGATTCCTTGCGCCGAGCCGCCTGTGCTTCCTCGACGTTGATATACTTGTCAGCCTTCCCAAGAAGGCTGTCGAAGTCCTTCGAGGGCTTCCTGATCAGCGAACGAAAAAACTCTCCCTCTTGCAGACCCTGGGAGAATGCGCTTACCATGACTTCCTGCGTGGCGGTTGGCACATCCATTGCCAACTCATTGAACCTCCAGATGTAAGCCCGAAGTGTTTCTTTGGGCCCTTGCTTCAGGGCGAACAGGTTGAGGCTTGTTTTATGGTGCCTCCGGCTGCTGGCGAAGTGCTGCAGGAACACCTTATTGAACTTTTCAAAGTTCGTGATCGACCCGTCCGGGAGCCAGTCAAACCATCTCTGGGCTGCCCCAGAGAGTGTGGTTAGGAAGGCTCGGCACTTAACGCCTTTCGGGTACTGCAGGAGCATAGCAGCACTCTCGAATTTCATCAAGTGTTCCTCCGGATCCGTAGTCCCCACATACTCAGGGATGGTGAAGAAGCGCATGTGATGAGGCACGGGATCATCCAAGATCCAAGGGGCGAAAGGGCTACGTACCAACATAACCGACGCAGGGTCCGCCGGAGCTTTTCCTTTGTCCAGTCGCCTCCCGCGCACTGGGTTAGAGACTGATGCTGCGGCCGATACCGAGTGAGCATCGCCGAATTGCTCCCGGGGGACCACTGCCGGGGGAGGGGCGGGACCATCCTCGGGCACAGCAAGTCTACCTTGCCCTCCCGAGGCGCGATGCGCAGCCGGCTCTGGGCCCTGAGGCCTTTGGCTGGTAGCTTGGGAGGGCCTTTGAGAGGCCCTCTGCTGAGCTCGCGTAGCCATGAGTACCTCGTACTCCCCTCGAGAGATATCCATGTTGATATCATAAAGTTCGTCCATCTTCACTTCCGATCAGGCTGCTGGTGTCCCTCCTTCTAGTGCCAAATTTGATCCTGTCGCGAAGTGAGTCGGACGCTCCTACAGCTGGACAAGTCTCCGGGGAGGGCGAGGTCGCTGAGGTGGCGCGAACGAGCTACCGTAGCTTCCAACCTGCAAGACAGGGACCGTTAGAACCCGCCGGGAAAAGTCCCCGGCCAGGCACTCCAATGGTCAAGTCAGTATACGACGGTGGCGATGGAAAGCAATAGAACAGTATGAGAATTGCACTATCGCGCGTACCTGGGAAATGCGGAGTGAGAAGTATATGTAGCCGGGGAAGCTGACAGGTTTTGCCTCACCTGTCACCCGCTGTCGCGTAGTGAGGACAGGGTAATGTGCGTCCAGGGGTGGCAGGGCAAAGTGGCACATGCTGTATTAAGGAAAAAGGCTCTATCAACTTAAGAGTTGGCGTCGTTGGACGCCGCTCGGTCTGACATCAGGGCATGTGGTCGAGGTACGGGAGACAAGATGTGTCAGACATATCAATACCTCGGCGAGATATCCGTCGTTGGCGGCCAGGGCGACTAGGGTCCCGCGCCGACCCCGTACAGCTTCTGGTAATCCGATGTCAGGGAGTGGTTGTGCCGACTAGGGGCACGGAGGTAAGGAGGCCGGCTGAGGGCCTATGAGGGTGCCGACTGGGGGCATAGCAGTCCGAGCTTATCTGACTCAGTAGAAAACTATTATAAGCCTATGTGGGCCTTGACACGGAAACCCAGGGGGCCTAAGCCCGCGTGCCTCTTGTTCAGCGGGATCGTCCAGATCAGTAGCCACTTTCCCTGACTGAGCGCCAGGTTGCCGGGCCAGGCTACACACAAGCTGGCCCGGGATCAATATATATATATATATATAGTCCCCACGGGGATCCAGAGTGGTTAGTACATGGGGGTGTTGTCTAAGAGGTCCTGGGTTCGAGTTGCACGAGGCCCACTGGATTAAAAACTCTGGGCGTTTGGTGTATCAATTCTTGGCCCAACTGTGCACTAATTACTCCGGGGACCGTAATTTACCTCCCTCGTGATGGCCTTGGGGACGCGTGCGCGCGCACACACACAGTTCCTTTCCTCTTGCATACTAGACCTGACGATAAGATCCAAGGTTTGGAACCATAACAATATCATCTTTGTCATTCTCTGTACCCACACACACAGTTCCGTTCTCTTGCATACTAGACCTGACGATAAGATCCAAGGTTTGGAACCATAACAATATCATCTTTGTCATTCTCTGTAATGGATCCATTATATTTAGACTATGATTGCTGAATGGAATGTCATTCTTTGCATAATCTAATGCAATGTTTGGACAATATGATGCTTCAAATGGAACGTTGAGTTCATGTGATTCATTCTATAGCATGAGTGGGTACCGGACTACCTCTACTTCTTCCACATAATATTTCATGCCTATTCCAAAGCCTAGAACCAAGTTAAATACTTTGGACCAATCAAACAAATAGACCATATTGATTGGGCAAAAAATAAAACAATGGGTTCCAAGGTGCCAAATGGGGCAACCAAACCAAATGAGTAAGGAGAGTCAGACAAGTCAACTTGGATGGGTCGACCAAGTGGTCCGAATAGGCCATTGTCGCTAATACATACACCATTGTCAAACTCATGAGTGGCGACTTACGAGTTTCTACAAGCCATCGATCAAGACTAGAGTCTTCTTAGATGTAGGCATGTGCAAGTAATGATACAATAATCATAAATTTTGAACAAGTTGGATCAATAATAAACCCTAAGCTGATGTCAATAACTCACAGATTTGTCTATATTCAAGACAGCACATCAAAATTAGAGATTGAATCAAACAGCATCCTATAGAAGGATAACACAACTAGCATGGCTGATATGTATATTTTGGATATCCAAATCGGTAGTCTTACATAGAGGTCGCAGGAAGTATTCCCGTAGCCAACCGCAAATAATTGGAGCAATTATGATGATGATGACTGGTTCAGGGCATCTTTCAATTTCTTTGACATCGTCTTTTATGTATCTTCTTGATGAGACGCCTTACGCAAGTCTTACTATCCCAATTGGACTTAACAAGCCTCTGGTACCGGCGAATCACTCTCCTCGCAATCAAGGTTCCTCAATTTCATCAGTAAGCTCAGAACAATCCTTCTCTAGATCATTTACTTTAGCTTTAAGGACCTCAATTTCTCGTATTTGATCAGAATAATTTCCATTCTGATCCCGATTCTTCACGATGTTGGATAACTTCTCTTCCAGGACAAGAATTTCTTCTTCTTCTTTCTGTGCTAATTCTCTCTCCCATTCAATCTGATTGTGGATAAATTTTCTATTCTCGTCTTGTTCATCTTCATCTATGTGGTTCTGTTGAGAAAGGTCAGCTATCTCCAGCCTCTGTTTCTCTATAATTTCTTCTAATTCTTGAAGGACAGAAACAAGCTCAATGTTTGATTCTTGTGTTTTCCTCAACTGATGAGTTAAATTAGAATTGCTGTCTTTCTGAAACTTTAGCTCATCCTCCAGCTCCTTCTGTGCATGATGAAGCATATCATCGCTTTTCACAACTCTAATATCTGAATCTTTCGATGTCGATTTCTGCAGTGCAGCTTTCAGTTGTACAACTTCTAACCGCAAAGAATCGCATTCACTGTATGCGGCTGAAAGTTGCCTATCCAGGTTTGCTTGATGCTTAGATTTCTCAGATAGTTCCTTATTTAAATTCTCAAGATCAAGCTTCAACTGCCTAGAATGTCTCTCCCACATCTTAACTTCGTCATTGAGTTCCTCGATCTCTTCAGCAGCCTCAACAAGTTCTTTTGAAGAAACAGATGGCTTTAGTGATGATGTTGTAAATTTATCATTCGATGCCCATGAGGACATGTTATGGTGTACTGAGGAACCTGAGGATCTAGAGTTGAAAGATGATGGGTTTGGTGAAACCAGTATTACCATATCCTCTGGTTCCTCGGGATAAGTATTGCTCAATTGGTTACTTGGATCTCTCACACTACTATTGAATCTGTGGTCAGATCCATCTGGCTTGCTATCCAGAAAATCAATATTATCTTGATGTTTAGAATGAAGATTGGTTTCTTGCCAAGATTGTGTGACTCTAAAGCAAATAAACAAGTTAGCAATAGTATAGGAATAGAATATTCAGCAATAATCTGGATTTGCAAGCCAAAGAACAATTGAACCTTAATTTTGATGTTGGGGTAGAACAATGAATCTTAACCTGCAGAAATATAGGAAAAAAGAACAGTATTGTCATTGTCAATGCTTCACACACAAACAACCTTGGCACCAGATATCACAGTCATTGACTTTGTGTGACTTGCAGAAGGGAAGAAAGGAAAATAAGATTTAAAAAAACAATGACACAAAGTAGGAGCAAACACATAAGTATACAAAATGGCATCTAGTAGCTCTGAACAACTAAAATTGCTATAAATAAACACAAGATCAAGTTTCCAAATTTCTTCTTGAAATTTTTCATGTTAAAAAAATAAAAAATAAATAGACAAATGTTACAATTAGTTTATAGGTCAAGATATCAAATAAGCATTAGAATCAATTTTCTCATGCTATGGAGTGGATGTGAAGATTCTTGGATGAGTTTTTAAGTGAGTCAAGTGTTTGTGCTTATATCTCATTGTACTCTTTTAGTCTAAGAGATGCATTACATGTACTTCAAATTATACTTATTGACCTCAGTGCAGATCTTGCTCTGGTAGAAACAGATGGGTAAAGAAATAATATTAGTAGTCCATCAAGCTTCAGACTCGTAGGTGACTTAAAATGGACACACACTAGTGCACGTGTTAATGGAATTATTATAAGCAATTTGCCATTTGGCAAAAAGTAGTATTACCCATCTTGGTTCTTCGTTTTGTTATTTGTTCAGTTTGTTTACTAGAGTTCACATAGTAGTGAAAGGTTTACAACTGTGAGCCTGAGCTAAGATTAGCAGTAGTTGTAAAATTAGGATAAGTTCAGTGGCATTTAAATGTTCCCCAGCGGAGGTAAGTTGTCTGTTTAGGAATTGTTTTCCTAATCACTTAGAAGTTTTTGGAAAGGTAAATAGATGAGATCAGGGCTCCAACTGTTATCTCGTAGTCATCACTTATGGATCCTTCATTTCCCTTTCAAGTTTGAATAAGAAGACTCATAATTTATTTTGGAAACATGAGGATTTCCAATCCTATTGTAGAAAGAGGGAAATGGTATTTAAAGTACTAGTCATACAAACAACTTCAAGGGGAACTTTCATACTTTTGAGATCTAGTATCCAACTGGCTTACTTTTTTGGTAGAAATATAATGAAGAAACTATAAAAGATTTTGGTTCTGCAAATTTTCTAAATTCTATTTATTATTTTATTTTCTATTTTTTGGAATGCATTTTGATTTTATGTGCAATGCATGAAGAATGTACATGACTGTTTTGGATGATTCTAAAATGGTATGAAGTAGTTCTTAAGGAAGGATATGAATAATAGCAAAGAGGAGTGGTAATGAAAGATCAGTTCCTACGACCATATTATTTATTTACACAGAAGTTTGACAAGTGGACTACTCAACGCTTAAAATGAGCAAAGCTAATGAATCTCGGAAATAGACATGTAACCAGTGCTTAAGTTTGCTTTGGTCTGAGAATTGAGTGGCCAAAAAATCAGTCAATCACCTTCAGCATAGCATGATATCCACACATTTTTGCATTCCATTCAAAAGTATTGTTGTGTTTCAATGCTAGATATCAGTTATTGTCAGACAAAATTGAGGATCTATCAATGTTTTGTGTTCCCAGGGGAAAATAATTCTGCAATGTTTGTAACATGATATAATCATGAGAATTTAGGCCAAGTCATTTTACCTGTAAAGTAGTTCCAGCATCACACTTCTTTAAAGGAAGGAAGAGAAGACCAGAATCTTCTTTACCCAAATAATCTGCTAGTCTTAAGATGACCTCACCAAGAACAACAGGTCGAGAAGAAGCCTGGACAAAGTTAGTATGAAAATATGAGTTATTAAACTTAGTCACTGAAAGATTGGATGCAGTATGTACTAAAGGTCTTAAGATAATCCATGTATATTGACAAAATAAACTGTGTAGAGAAACATTATACAATTAGTGAGTCAGACCAGCGAAACGACAATCCTAAATTGGCATTTTTCAAGATCTTGGGATGCATCATCTTGAGACACCCACAGAGTCTCTGCTTTGCTCCATTGGCAATTCCCACTTCTTACTGTAGCTTTGCCAGTTTTAGCGAGAACTTTCCCAGACTCCATTAAAATTATGGAGAGCATGAGTCGGTCCCATCCTCTAGGTACCTGTATGGTTAAAATGTAACAAGACACATGATTTCACAAATCTAAAATGTTATGAAGAATAAAGAAACATATTTATAGATTTCTTTATTCTAATTAATCAGGATTTTAACAGACATACTCGACTTATACAATGGACAGATGAAAGTATGGGAAATCATCATAGAAAAAATATAGAGAAAACTTGCATATTAGAACTAACATATGTGCAGTTACGACAATTCTAATTCAAAGATAAGCTGGTTTCATGATATAGATGCTCAAGTTTCATAAGCTTAAATATAGACAGTAAACTGTATGTGGCACAAAATTATGGCAATATCATTACTTCAGTAATTTACGTAATAGCAATACGAATGAGTTTAGATTATTAAGTTAAAACAATATGAGCATAATGAAAGAGAAAAGAATAAGAAGAAAACCAAAAGAGTTCAGATGTTAGAATTAGTGGAAATCAACTGCCATGACTTGCTAATTAAGCCATTTAACCACAAGCCTGTGGTAGGACACGAAAAAACTCCCAAGTTTTGAACAACACCGCTGCAACTATCTTCATATAAAATAAAAACAATTAGTTACAGGTTGCTATATTTTTTGTTTCAATTGAGTCCTTAAACTTGCAATCTATACTAAACAACTCCATCCCATTGGTACAACACAAGAAACAGGTTGCTGACTGAGTATCTAATCACCTCATGTCAACATGATCATTGTGTTAGTATGAACATCCAAATGCCGCATGAAGTTATTTGGAGAGCATACTTATATTTGCTGTTAAGTCCATGCGGATTACTTTCATAATTCATTGAAAAAACGTCCTACTTGAAATATGGGTGATGGTTCAGTGATGTTTGTGTAGCCAAATCTGAAAACACAAGGTTTGAGCTAACTTTCCATTAAATTAAAAATGCTAGGAATACTTCGATTATTTAATTCGAACCGTTTGTGCGCACTTTCGATTGAGAAAAAAAATCTTTATGACCAGAATTTTACGAGCTTCTCAATTCATTAAAAGGCAGTGTCAACTGTCAAGTACTATGTAGTCGAACCAAATACTTCGGTTTTGGGGCTATACATGTTGCTAAATCTTCCAATAGTTACTATAACATTTCCTATAAGACGAATTATTGAGCAGTTTAAGAAGATCATGATCACAAATTTTGTCGCAAATGAAGCAGATCACAAATTTCGTCCTCGTCTGGCCTTGCTGGAGAAGCCAATATCAGTTTCACCTGCTTGAGCACCTTGAAGATGTAGATCTTGTAGGTCTCAGTCCCCTTTTTGACCTTCTTCTTCTTCTTAATTATCACCACCGGCGGTGGCATCCTTGGAGGGGACGCACTTCTCAGCCTTGGGCTTCTTCCGGGAAGAGGCCTTCTCATTGCCCTCCGCTGGCTTCTTGGCTGCGTACTTCTTCTCCGCCGACTTCTACTCTGCTTCGAGCTATCTGGAGTGACAATTGAAGATGAAGGCTTACGTGGCAAAAGGCGAAACGCTCGGCCCAACGCCCCATGACTGAGAAGGTAAAAGATTAGGAGAAAAGATTTTTTACACCGGATATAAAGATTTACGCCCATAATTCCGAGACTTGACTCCATAACTTTTAATGATAATCTATCAATTTTTTACCGTCTCAACTACACTCATGAAGTACCAACTACACTCATGAAGTACGAAGGCTTAGGGCATCCATGGGAGAGCTCTTCTAGGAGCTCCCTCTATGCACATCAAATACCGTGTCAAAAAAAAATCCTCTCTTCATTATTAAAAAAATAAATTTCTCGATAATTCTTTTGCAGGGTTCACATTTTTTTTATTATCTTTTATCTATATATAATTAAAAATCTCTCTTGTCACACATCTCTAAAAAAAACCACTCCCTATTCCATTTAAATTAAAAATCTATTTTAATTTTTAAAAAATTAGCAAAGAGGGACTTCCTATATATGTAGTCACTCCCTATCGAGAACGAGGGAGCTCCCTCCTCTTGGCCACGTAGGTAGTGGTTCGGAGCTCCAAAGGAGTTCCTTTGAAGCTTCTATTGTGGATGTTGTTATAGGTCAAGGGCTATCTCAGTTGTATCTCAGTTGGTAAGTATGAGAAAATGAGGGTAATAGTTGGGGAGTTAAAATTCGATAGAAAATTTCATCATCTTTGCAATCCCCTACTCCCACCACACTTTTAATCTGGATTCCTACTAAACTTCTCTCAATAACGTGGGATATAATTGTGAGTGAGCCTCTAATGCCAAGGAGCTGCGATCTAATTGGTTGTTGTTAGAGATTGATACGTTGGCAATATACCATTGATTTGGTTGAGATCTTTCGAAAATCATATGAATGTAACTTAGAGCGCTCATGTTGATGTTAATATTAATATGTGAGTGTTATAATACTTAAATGGTATTACAAATCAATGTGGATGGATATAATTATAACACTCACACATCTGATCCTATTTTATATAAAATAAAATAAAAAAGTAAAGAAAATTAATTTTGGATATAAAAATAAAGATGAATAAATAAATAGTGGGATTCATAAATAATCAATGTTAATATTAAAATGAATGTAAGTGTGTGATAATAAAAGGGAGTTGTTAATATAATGAATATTGGATACATGCTAAATTATCGTTGAAATCAATACGAATGCCCTTAATCAACTTAATTCGTGGCAAACAAAAGAAAAAATCGGAAAGAGAAAGCCACATGAGTTTTCGGAAAGGAAAAATATCGTGAGTAGTGTAACAAATTATTTTGGTCACATATTTAACGATAAATTTGGAATTCTTTGTTGAATCAATTATTGATTTCAAGATTTATCCTTGATTTAGTGATGCATTAAGGATTCATCATTGATTTTGCCTCGATGACCTCCTCCTCGACGATGGCTTCCGCGTCAGCTACCGTTAGTCTATAGCAGCATTGACCATTGATTAGGCAACGATTACACCACGCGACAGCAATAGTAGCCACTACGCCATCTACTTGTGCGAGTTGGTGAAAAAATAAATAGGATTTTAGATATTATGAATATTCCTAAAAGCAACAACAAATATTAGATTCGTCACTAAATCAGCAATGGAGCCTATATTCGTTGTTGAATGAGTGACAAATTTAAAATTGTTGCCGATTTAGCGTAATTTGACCTTTAATTTTTTAACGAATTTAGGGATGAATTCCAAATTTATCCCTAAATTGTAATTTTTGCAAAATTTAGGATAAGTTTGCGATGTTAATTTGCAACGATTTTTGTGACAAACATGTTGTATTACTAATTTTGCGATGAATTTTTTTATTGAAACTTTCGTTGTTGATTATCGACGATATCTTTTTCATCACTAATTTTGATGCAGATTTACAATAAATATTTTTTATCGTTAAAATTCATGTTATATATATATATATATCCATTGTATTAAAAGTTCTTTTTTTATTAACATATACTATATATATATCCATTTGCGTAATAATCATACATCACAAATATTAAATTTCATTCATGACATTGACAAATATCAAATTTACATTCACAAATATCTAATTTCCATCATCACACATTCACAACATCAATTATCACAACCATTTCACATTCAAACACAAAATCCTATAAGCATTTTGAGACATAAACAAGTTTACTATAAATTTACTAGAATAAAAAATGTAGCAATCAAGTTTACTACAAGGATAAATCTGTAAATTGATGAGTGACAAAATGAAAAGGGAAAACAAAAATAGACAAATTGAGAGATACACCATCTGATTTTCTATAAGACCTGATCTGCAAGGAGACAAATTTCAACTTAACAAATTAACATTTGATACAGAACAAAGATGATAAATCATACTTCATTTATTAAGAAAAACTAGGTAAGATCTTTATTGAAGCAATCATCGTGAATGCAAACTTCACCGCTGGAAAATCTGAAATGGATGATATAGACGAACGCATGAAAGTTGACAATGTTACAAGGAGAGGCCTTAATGGAAGGTTCTTGAATCATGGTACCACTTCAATTTTGACTGGGGCAGATGGAGGGTTCTCAGTGACATTAAACTTGAGCATTCCATGGAAGAATGGCTGTTTGGATGTGAGTAAAGTTGATGCGGAGATTTCGATTGACCCAATAGAGTTAAGGGTCCAACCCAGCAGTATTAACTGGGCGATAGCTATATCGAATTCTCTCAAGAACACCAAAGCATCTGAATGTGCACACTATCATAAAGTTTCAAATTCATTTAACTCCACTTATAGAAACCATACAGCTATGACAAATACTATCTATTTAGATGTTGATGATGATACACTGATGAGTAGACAGTTCCTGATGCTTTGCTTATGAAGACAAACTTCATTCATGATTGGGTCCCACAACATCTTTATCAAGAAGATCCTAGTAATATGGTGCCAGACCCAAGTGCAAGCATTGATCAATTCTTTGAATGTTTCGATGAAATAAGTTCTCAAGGGTACTTAAGTACCGGAAGTATATGGAACTGGACAAGTTCTGTTTTCAATGCAATATCTGTTGCATCTAATCTTGCTTCTGGGATGGGCGATGTTGCTAAAGAACAACATGTGGAGACTAGTTTACGAGCTGCAATAGCTGGTGGACATAGTAATTTACAATGTGAATATGACAAAGTTCAAATGCATAAAAAGGAGACTTACTTGTTTCACTATAAATATATAATACCACGGTTAGAGCTCCTACCCAAAACTTTAATAAAAATTCAATCTTACCACTAAGAAAAATGAAAGCATAAGAAAAAATGAAAGCATAAGAAAAATGAGTTTCTTCAAATCTTACCACTAAGTAAGTCCACCAAAATTTACCAGATAATATGGACATTATTTGCACAAAGCTAATTATGTAGATCAGATCATGCAAGTAACTGCAGAAAAAAAAATAATAGTCAATACCAAGTATTCGAGTTGTTTCAAGTATATATTTGAACAAATAAAAGTAAAATTGACATATACATACAATACAAGCACACAGCTATGCTTTCTCCGATTTCTGAAAAGTTTGGAATAATACAATTAAAGTTTGGAAAAGGAACTCAACCAAGGCAATAATACATTAAGTAGAATAGAACTAACTCACAATATGATATTTGTAAAAATGTCGATTTCTTAATAATGAACTCAACCAAGGCAATAAGAACTAACTCACAATATGATATTCTTAAAATGAACTAAAGTCGAATCATTTACTGAACACAGATTTTAGTGTTGCAATAGTATCTAAAACAAGAGGAATTCAAATTTCCAATTGATTTTTGTCTGCCTTTAAATCAGCATCTACATGACTAGACAAACACGAGATAGAAATCTAGATAGCAATGACACATTTAGTTGAACACCAAGATCCTATAACTAAATGAGTTTGTAATCTTTGAAAAGCAAAGGTATGCTATCTTTTTCAACTCTATTTTAAGAAGCAACACTTGTATGACGAATTTGATATAAAAACACAAAAAATCCTAAAATATTTTGGGAGAAAATCCTAAATATGCATTTCTAATATGTTACAGCTTTTATCAACTATAAAAGATTAACCATCAATATACTCTCTCAAGCTAATAAAAGTAGAGTTAAAGTTAAGAATCGCAAAAACTTAATCATAAATTAAAATGTAATTGAACATTCCTCAAAAAAACTTAATCAGCCGGCAGATAAGAGGGCCCTAGGGCGTCCTGTGATGGCGGATGAGGCAAGCCATCTAGGAGGAATCGCATACGACTCATGAGATCTCTATTTTGTACAATAATCTGCTGATGCTCCTCATCTCTCCTTGCTGCTTCAGCTGCCCTCGTCGACCCTCCTCTCATTCTCAGCGGTCATCCATTGCACCATCTCTCCTCGCACTGTTTGAACTTGACTGCGCAGATCTCGATTTTCTTCTAATATTCTATGCATCTCACTGGAATAAGATGAACGGTAACTGGATCGACCCCTCGGAGCCCTCAAGCCATCATCAAATGCAACTCTGGCCTGAGAGCCTAGACCGTAGATGGTAGAGTTCTTTGTCCGTCCACCGACAACATCATAATATATGTCATTAAGTACCTCGGTGGATAGAGATTGAGACTCTCCCCCCTCTACTGCAGGCTGAGATGCCTGAGTGACTCTCTCGGTCATTTCCGCCTATATTGTAAAATAGAACATGATTAATAAGTAATTCGATGAATCGTACTAAAATGTAATTAAAATAAACACTAAGTAATGTTCTTACATGGATGGCCACAGAACGAGAATCTATGAATATGCCATCTTTTTTCTTGTGCGTCCTCACAAAGACCTCCATACTAGTGGGCGGTCGAGCTAGTTCTCGTTCCTATATATTTATATATTAGGCAAATATCATACAAGTATGATAATAAATGATAATTATATTTCGTGCCAACATTAAATTAAAACCACCAAATCAAGAGCATGCTCTACCATAGATTTGGAACCAGACGTATGTTGAGCAGTCCCGGTACTCGGGCCACCTAGCTCGGTGTTTCTATTAGCTCGAGCCTTATCGGCATTTTCTTTCCACCTCTCTTCAGACTAGGTGGCGTCATGCACCCTATATCTCCTCAGGAACATATCCATATCTCCTCAGGAACATACGTCGATTTTACGCCCTTTTTTCTGATATAGTAGAGGTAGTCTTTGTAATACTATATCTTATATTGACATGTCAATATAAGATATAGTATTATTTTTTATAATATAAGATATTAATGGCGATTATAATTTTATAAGGGTGGTGGATGTGGATGCGATTTAAAGTTTACTTTGCTTTGATAGGGGTGTGTCAGGCCTGTGCTATAGTGCAACACACATGGCGACATATGAAAACCCTAGTAGCAAGCTACTGTGATGGATCATCTCCCATATAAAAATTAATTTAATATCAAAGTGGAGCAATGTCTCACATATCAGATATTAAACTGATAAGAACATATACTACACTTGATCTTAGCCAATAGGCCGAGAAAGGTAACTTCATATGTGGGACTATCATTTTTCTTACATCAAATTAGCTTTTTTTGAATTTGATAAATTAGACAATAGGCCGAGAAAGGTATGAGTTGATTTATTGTTCTTTGTACATTTTTATAATTGCTCTGTGTGTAATTCGCATTGGTAACTTCATATGTGGGACTATCATTTTTCTTACATCAAATTAGCCTTTTTTGAATTTGATAAATTAGCCTATATTTCATTAAAATTAAATTAAATTAATTTTTTAATGTATTTTACTGTAATCATTTTAATTTATTTAAAATTTTAATTTTGGAAATTTTAAAATATAATTTCAAATTAAAATTTGAAATTATCTTTTTTGAATTTGATAAATTATTTTAAAATTTTTAATTTTGGATTAAGATATGACTTTTTCTTTTTAGGATTTGTAATTATATATTTTCTTTTGAATCAAGATCTGCATGTAAAACTGTATTTTATAGATATTAATAGATAGATAGATAGATAGAGGATAGATATAAATTTTTTATTGAATTCTAAGCTCCTTGTGAATGCCACGTCTGCATGCAAAACTGTGTTTTATAGATATTAATTTTTAATTTTGGATTAAGATATGACTTTTTCTTTTTAGGATTTGTAATTATATATTTTCTTTTGAATCAAGATCTGCATGTAAAACTGTATTTTATAGATATTAATAGATAGATAGATAGAGGATAGATATAAATTTTTTATTGAATTCTAAGCTCCTTGTGAATGTCACGTCTGCATGCAAAACTGTGTTTTATAGATATTAATAATAATAATTAATTAATTAATAATAAATTAATTAATAATAGATAGATAGAATAGAATAGAATAGAATAGATAGATGGATGGATAGATTAATAGATAGACAGATATTAATACTGGATGCTCTTATTATTAAATGGATAAATCATGAGCGTTTAAAATTTAAACCCTTTAAAATCGTTATGGACTAAACCTTGATAAATCAGATATTTTGGCGATAGAATATTAAAATTTCGCCAAATGAAGGAAAATACTTAATCAAACATTGAATAATTCAACGTGCATTAGTTGCTATAAATAACCATCTCTTCATTAAATTTTTGACAAGGAGCGCCGTTCAATTACTGCACCAATGGCGTCAATCTTTTTCTTCTTCCTTTTTGCTTCTTTTCTCTTCTACGGCGGCGGCGCGGTGTCCGTCGAAGAGCGTAAAGCGTACATTGTTCACGTTGAAGTCCCATCGGGTGTTTCCGCGTATGATTTTGGAGACTACTCCTTCCTCCTGAAGAGCGTCGCCGGAACTTTAGAGATCCAAGAAGATGATGCGGCGTCGCGGGTCATACACTCCTACCGGAATGTTATGACCGGTTTCGCGGCGATGCTGACGGAGAGGGAGGTGGCGGCCATTTCGAAGCTCGACTGGTTCGTGCGCGCCATTCCGAGCTTGGTTTACCGTCCGCTGACCACCCACACGCCCCTGTTCTTGGGATTGCGCCACCGCACCCACAGCGTGTGGAACGCCACCAACATGGGGGAAGGCGTCATCGTAGGCGTCCTCGACACCGGCGTCACCCCCGGCCACCCTTCGTATAGTGATCGCGGCATGCCGCCTCCTCCAGCCAAGTGGAAGGGCCGCTGCGACTTCGGGAACGCGTCGTTGTCGAAGCAGTTCTGCAACAACAAGCTCATCGGCGCCCGGTCCTTCGTCAACTACAACGGGTCCGTATCGACGGAGTCGCCTATTGATGATGACGGCCACGGTACTCACACGTCGAGCACCGCCGCCGGCGCGTTCGTGAAGCACGCTAACGTGTACGGGCTGGCCAAGGGACTGGCCTCCGGGATGGCCCCCCGCGCGCATCTCGCCATTTATAAGGTTTGCTCGGAGGGCGGGTGTCAGGGGGCCGACATTCTCGCTGCCATGGACGCCGCGGTGGAGGAGGGTGTCGATGTGCTCTCACTCTCGCTCGGTGGCGCCCTATTCCGTTCTACTTGGACACGATCGCGATCGGCGCTTTTAACGCCATGAGCAGGGGAGTCGTTGTCAGCTGCTCCGCGGGCAACTCGGGGCCGTTAAATTCCACCGTAACCAATGAGGCGCCGTGGTTGCTCACGGTGGCGGCCAGTACTATGGACCGTCAGTTCTTGGCCACCGTAAAGCTCGGCGACGACAGCGAGTTCCGCGGCGAGAGCATCTACCAGCCGCCGGGATTCTCATCGAAGGAATATCCTCTCGTGTACCCCGGCGGCGCTTCTGCCTTATGTCTCAACGGTTCCCTTGACGGTGTCGACGTGAAGGGGAAGATTGTGCTTTGCGACCGCGGCATCAACGGGCGGGTCGAGAAGGGGGAAATCGTCAAGCAAGCCGGTGGCGCCGGCATGGTGCTTGCCAATGCACCGGAAGACGGCTACAGCACTATCGCTGACCTTCACGCGCTGCCGGCGTCGCACATTCCCCACGACTATGGACTTAAGATCAAGGCTTACATCAACTCCTCCTCCAACCCGACGGCGACCATCGTCTTCAACGGCACCGTTACACATGCGCCCCGCTCTCCGGCGATAACTTCCTTCTCCTCCCGCGGGCCCAGCCAGACCACGCCGGGGATCCTCAAACCCGACATCACCGGCCCTGGTGTCAGCGTCCTCGCCGCTTGGAACACGCAGAAATTCAACGTCATCTCCGGCACCTCCATGTCCTGCCCCCATCTCTCCGGTATCGCCGCCCTTATCAAGAAAGTCCATCCCGATTGGTCGGCTGCCGCCATAAAATCCGCCATAATGACGACTGCCTATGTGAAAGACAACACTAACAACTCCATCTCTGACGAGAGGAACCTTCCAGCCGACCTTTTCGCCGTCGGCTCCGGCCACGTCAAGCCGCTAAAGGCCCTCAACCCAGGCCTCGTCTACGACATCGCTCCGGAGGATTATTATTCTTACCTCTGCGGCCTCGGCTACAGTGACTCCGACGTGCGTATCATCGTCCACCACAAAGTCAACTGCTCGTCGATCAAGAACATTCCGGAAGGAGAGCTCAACTACCCTTCCA
Source organism: Boesenbergia rotunda (assembly GCA_024364735.1). Lineage (NCBI taxonomy): Eukaryota > Viridiplantae > Streptophyta > Magnoliopsida > Zingiberales > Zingiberaceae > Boesenbergia > Boesenbergia rotunda. The sequence goes on from JAGFNQ010004298.1 coordinate 112,403, forward strand.
TTACCGTTCCATTGCCGGCGAACCAGACAAGGACGGTGACCTTCACGAGGACGGTGACCAACGTCGGCGAGGCGACCGCAACGTACTACGCGAAGTTGGACGTGCCTGACGTAGTTTCGGCCAGCGTGGTTCCCAGAAAGTTAACCTTCGAGAAGGTTAAGGAGAAGAAGAGCTTTAGGATCAGTTTCCAGCGAAGGAGTCATCAAGGTGCGTCGACACCGGCGGTCCAAGGACAGTTGAGGTGGGTTTCTCCGGCGAGGCGTGTGGTCAGGAGTCCAATCTCTATAATTCTAGAGTAATAAATCAAACAATTCAAAAAATTAAATAAATAAATCATAATCCATCTTTGTTTTATTTGTAATTAATTCTTATTTTTCTGACTCTGGATAGATATGTCTAGTTGCTTACTTGCTTTCATCTTGTTAAATAGTTTTTATCCTTTGCAAAATTTCTTTTCTTCTAAGAAAAATGTTATAATTAAAATACTTTGCACTAGCGTAATATACGAAGAGAAATATTTATTTATTTATAATCGGTCAAAGTAACAACATCTCTTACCTCGCTGCAGAAGTATATATGACGTCAGTCTTGTCGTACCTCGTTGTAGAAGTCTAGGTGGAAGTATCCAATTTTTTTGAATAGATTAATTAAAGAACGATTTCAAGCAAAATTTTCAGTTGTTAAGTAAATTGGAGAAAACGTTCACCGCTTATATATATAATCCCATATTATCCCACGATAGACAAATACTTTCGATAGAATTCGAACATGATACTCCGATTCATGCTTCACCGTGACCTTTGAAGCATCGTGGAAGTTACTTTAATTTTTTTTACAATTGAGATATCTAACTTTTCAAACACATAAATTTCTTATTTATCATCCGAATAAATCAGATTATTAATCTTAGAACACAAAAAATTTTATTGATCATTCGGATAAATCGAAAAGTGCTCGTGGATATATTTTCAAGTGGCCAACATTCTTAGTGTGGCCATTTCATTAAAGAAAAATCTCTACAGTACCGTAGTTGGGATTCAATCCATAAATATATTTGATTAAAATTTTAAAAGATTTAATCGTTGAATCGTAGCTTGGGGCATGGAATCTCATTCACGATGGCAAAAGATGAGAATGCTCATCTCATGCGCCCTTCATAATCTGTCTATAGATTATATAAAGGAGGTAAATTACAGAGTAACTACTAGCCTAAGCAATGACAAATACATGGTGGAGAACAAAAACCTGACTATTAACCCGAAATTGACTTCCGATCTCATGATGGTAAGCTCCATTCCTGAATAAAACATTTCAAAAGTGATGTTGTCAACAACCTTGGCATATGTTAGTGTTAGCCCTAGAGCCAATTATGAGATAAATCATGAGTGACTACTAGCCCAAGCAATGACAAATACATGGTGGAGAACAAAAACCTAACTATTAATCCGGAATTGACTTCCAATCTCATGATGATAAGCTCCATTCCTGAATAAAACATTTCAAAAGTGATGTTGTCAACAACCTTGGCATATGTTAGCGTTAGCCCTAAAGTCAATTATGAGATAATTGTTTAGGGAACATTTTATATCGTATTCTATTTAGTAAAGGTAAAATTTGATTATTATATTGATTTCATGATTGTGCCCAATGAATAAGTATAATAATATTCTTGGGTAGTAAGTTATGATCTACATTATATCAATTAGTTGAATTGATAGTGAGAAGATGTAGAGAACACTACTCTTAACTATTTCTAGTCAAGTATTAATATTCAAGGATAATATTAATGCATTGAGACTAGCATGTAAGTCAATTGATGACTTGATCTCACAAGTCATAGATATGTGATATCAAGTTAACACATAGTATACAATAGAGAATGTGTACTGAATTGACTCGACATGAGAAAGTTTCATTGATCGTTATATGAGTGTCATAAACTTTCTCATGTGACTATTAGTATGAATAGTCCTTAGACCTGAAGCCACTACGATTCCCTACATAAGGAGTTGTGTGCTTTGATATCGTCAAACGTCACCAGTAACAGGGTGGACTATAAAGGCGATCACTGAGTATGCAACAAATTATACAAAGGAATGTGAGTGATGTAGATGAGATCTCTCCATAAAGACATCATAAGGGATACTGGAAACAATTATACAAAGAATGTGAGTGATGTAGATGGATCTCTCTCTCATATGACGAGAGTGATATTTGTGGGTTCCTTGATCGGGTAGGACTACTAAATACATGGTCATACTCAAATGAGTCAATATAATATATTGAGCTCATTTGCTTGAGTGAGTTGGAGATCAAGAAACACAAAGATTGATATCGAGGATGACACAGTCTATGCCTCACTGATCAATCTAAATATCGAGGATAGAAGGACAAAGTCACACGAGAAAATAGTCACAAAGGTTAAGTCGGATCTCGACTTTCTCATCACTTGGGTAGCAAGGATGCTTTGCTAGATGTCGCTTATTGTTTATGTGTCTAAAGCAGTTTAGACACATTATCAACGTTACGATAACCTATTGGGTCACACACAAAAAACATGATGCTTCGGAGATTGATTGATTTTAGTTTGACTAAAATGTAATCTGGATTGGATTAATTGAGTTAGACTCAAATGAATCCAATTAGATTATGAAATTAGGTCCAATCCGTGTTAGACTCATTAAGATTAGACTCAACCAATTAGATGAGATAATAATTCATTAAAATGTTAAATGAATTTATTGTTAGATGAAAATGAAGAGTTTCTCTTTATTGGATGAAGAGAAGTTGAAAAATTCAAAAATGAGAAACATGTGCTTAATTGTATTTATTGACTTTAATGTGATGAGAAACTCAAAGGGATAAAATCCCTTCATATTCATGAGATGAATATAAGTAAATTGTAAAATTTGCAAGTAAATGTATGCCATTTTTCTTCCCTTCTTCCTCTTCCTCTTCCTCTCCAATGTTTCTTGGAGCTTATGGGCAGCGGCAGAAGCCTGGTCCCGGGCTCAAGTGACTTTGTCCTGGAGGTCGGAGGCATATAGCTCTAGGTCATATTCTTTTAGAGCCAACAGGCGCTCTGTTCTTCATTCCGATCCTCCAGAGCTTTCTTTGAGGATTCCAGGAGCCGGATGTGATCAGACAACTCGTTTGTCTGAGCCTGAAGCTGCTCCCGCTCCTGGGATAGCTTCTGCAAGTCCTCGGTGAGAGCTTGGTTCTTCTTAGATCCGAGGTGTTCCCGGAGCCGATAATCGTGCAAGGTCTCCTTAGAGGCCAGCAGAGTACTGAGACAATTCTCGACCTTCACCCTCAAGGCCCGTCTGACCTCCAACTGCAGAAGGCCTGCCTCGCGGGCATGACCAGCCTCCTCCTCTGCTATCGCCACTCGCTGGAGAAGGTCTTCAGTGAGTCCTCCGGAGCACAACATGCGGCTCGTAGCCGCACAGTTGGAGGCGACCTACGATGCGGAACAAGGACGGTCAGAGAAAAACAACGAAACAAAGAGGAAGAGCTCAAGCACAATTACCGTCAGTAGGGACTAGTGCAGCATGCCCAGGTATCGGGCTGAGCCAGCTAACTGCCCTAGCGGAACAGGAGGAGAGAGAATTTCCTCAGCAGGGAGTCCTCGATCAAAATACCCACCGGAGTTGAAGAAGTGGAAGTGGGAACTAGCGCCTACTCGTTGGCCTGTTCCCACTTCAGGAGCCAGTTCATAGCTCGGAAAATCATAACGTCGTCTGCAAAATACTGTCAAAAGGGCATCAGTTAGAATTAACAAGGAAACTTGCAAAATGAAGGGTAACTTACGAAGACTGAGACTGAGGCTAAGGCTAAGGCTTGTGACTTTCGGGCTAAGCTTGGCTCGATAAAGGAGCTCCTCACATTGCACCAGTTAAAGGTCGTGAAACTCCATCCATGCTAGGATACCCCTGGCCCTCTGGTATCCCGTCCTGCTGGAAGTCATCGAGGTCTGGGACTCCCCCCAGTTGATAGGACTGAAGGGACGCTAAGGGAGTTGGATATAGAACAATCGTTCCTTCCATCTCTTGTGGGAGAAAGGAAGGCCCCCCAAGAACCTATGATCGGTGCGGGCATAAAGCCAAATACCCCTTGGAGCCAACCGGAACAAAGAAAAAATGAAAAAATCAGGGGGTCAGAGGGATATCAAAAAGTCTGAAGAGGACAAACGCCCCGCCCATATGGGCAAAAGCGTTTGACGCCATTTTGTGGAGAGGGATCCCAAAGTATTGTGCGACATTCATGAAAAAGGTGGGGATAGGAAAACGAAGCCCTAATTCTACCTGCCCTAAGAAGAAAGTGAAAAAACCCGTAGGAGTTTCTACGGGTGATTGGCTTAAGGCCGGAACTCTCATCTCCCAAACCTCCGGGATCCCATATCTCCAATAGATGGCTTGGAGGGATTCTAACCTAACCATAGAGGAGATAGTATCATACCATTCCGGATGATAGACATGCTCTCCCAAGGAACTTTCACTGTCGCTTTGAGTCTTCTTTTTCTTCTCTACTGAACCCATATGGATTGAAGAAAGTGTAAAACAGAAGAAGACTTACACTCGAAAACGGGGTGCGGTAGCAAGACGAGTAGTAGGAGAACGAAAGTGTTTGGAAGAAGATAGGGCAAGGAGGCAAAAGGGTGTCGTTGCACCCGCTTTATAGGGAGAAGTCGTTCACTTATGAACAATGAGAAGGCAACATGTTAGCAGTGCTGATTAGACATCCCAAGGAGCCACCATCCTTTACTGTCGTCGCTTCGTACGACCCACGACGTGTATCAGTGGGAGATCGCCACACAAAAAAGGATGGGGCACCTAGTAAGGCCACATTCGCCAGACGACCTGGTCCCATTAAGAAACCTTATGCGCCTTTAAAGGACCTTGGGCAGCCGTCGGGGCGTCACCTCGAAATTCGTGGAAATGGGGACACATTCAAAGAACTATCCACGGTCCAGGGGTGCATGGGCTAATTCCTCGAACCCGGAAGGCCGCCAGCGAAGTAGTAAAAGATATAGGGGCTACCTGGATACCGCTTCTTCATCACAACACTAGTCTAATCAGTCAGACACACTTCCTTCGATCAGACTTGAGGGGAGGGACTTGTGATGGGGTTGAGTATCCCGTGGCGGGCACGTGGACTGAAGAAGCTGTGTGGCAAGAGCTACCGAGTCGGAACGACTCTCTGGCTGGGATGCCCGAGACCCTCTCGAGAAGGGGAATCCCAAGACTAACTCGAATAGACATAGCCCCGTGGGTAGCTCCAGAAGGGCACACCCCCGAGCTCACCTCGGAGGCAGGTCCCCGAGATCACCTCGGGAAGATGAGCGCCCCCCGGGCCAAACAACCGCGAGATCACCTCGGGGTAGCGGAGCCAAAGGAGCACTCAACTTCAAGTAGAGATCTATTTTTCTCGGATCGGTGGATCATCATCATCCATTATTACGGAGTAATCACGACCCGTGATTCGCGACAATCAAAGCCTTAATCATCGCAACGACCCCAGATTGAAGAGTCGTGAAGACCGTTACCAGGATGATTCAGTAACCGATAATCGGGGGGGGTGGGACGTGGCTAAGATCGTGGAGACGCTTGAGATAACCGTCGCAGGTATAAAAGGCACTCCTACCCCTCTGGTAAGGGGGTTACGCACTCTCTACTTCACACATATTCTTTCTTGCCTTCTCTTTATCTTCGGGATCGAGGCACTAACTTGAGCGTTGGAGTGGGCTTCGCCGAACAACCTCCGGCGTGTTCCCCTAACGCTCGTGTTAATCTCGCAGGATGTGAAGTTCTTCGTCCAGCGTTAGCGTCCGCGTGGGCTGAACCTTGGTAACTGGTCGTTGACGTCGATTCCTTCCGAAACACTAGAGTTACATTAAAGGGGAGTTGGATGAGAAGAGAATTTTTACAATATGAGATGTGAGGATAAAAGACATGACACGTAGGTTGTATTAATTGTACAACAACCATACACAATCCAATCATATAAGTTTAAAGGCTCATAACTATGTACCATATCAAACATCAAAAGTATCAATTTTATAATATCATTTTATTATGATTTCAGTTAATGATTTATGTGACGAAATCACATCAGATTCAAGGGACAATGCCCCAGCAAGGTCCAAGGGGCAACGCCCCTGCGTCGATTAACAAGTGGGGGTAAAGGGGGCAACACCCCCTGTAGGGGATTAGGAGCGAAACCCCCAAAAGGTAAATGATTTCTTTTAACTCGTAGAATGAGTCAATGTCTTATATTCCTTTGATATTAATGATCAAATTTCACAAACGGTTCGTAACAAATTATTTTATTATTGTGATCAAATCATAGTTTGTTATCAAATAAACAGAAAAACAACAAATCACACACCGAATCCTTGCTAATTGTTACTATAAATAATCATCCATTCGGTAAATTGTTGCTAATTGAATATTATAAATAATCACCTCTTCGGTAAAACTTCACAAGGACAAGGAGTGACGATCAATATGACTACACCAATGACCTCCTTCTTTTTCTTCTTTCTCTGTGTTTCTTTTCTCTTGTACGCCAGCGGGGCGGCCTACGACGAAGAGCTTAAAGCTTATATTGTTCCTTCCTTCTGGCTAGAACATTAGAGCTCCAAGAAGATGATGCGGCATCGAGGGTTATACACTCCTATCGGAATGTTATGACCGGCTTCTCAGCGATGCTGACGGAGAGGGATGTGGCGGCCATGTCGAAGGTCGACTGGTTCATGCACGCCGTTCCAAGCTTGGTTTACCATCCGTTGACCACCCACACGCCCCTGTTTTTGGGACTGCGCCACCGCACCCACAGCGTGTGGAACGCAACTAACATGGGGGAAGGCGTCATCATAGGCGTACTCGACTCTGGCGTCACCCCCGACCACCCCTCGTATATTGATCGCGGCATGCCGCCTCCTCCAGCCAAGTGGAAGGGCCGCTGCGACTTCGGGAACGCCTCGTCGTCGGCCGAGCAGTTCTGCAACAATAAGCTCATCGGTGCCCGGTCCTTCGTCAACTATAATCGGTCCCGGAACGGATCGTCGGATTCGCCTATTGATAAGGATGGCCACGGTACTCACACGTCAAGCACCGCCGCCGGCGCATTCGTGAAGCGTGCTAACGTGTACGGGCTGGCCAAGGGACTGGCTGCCGGGGTGGCCCCTTTTGCGCATCTCGCCATTTATAAGGTTTGCTCGAATGATAAGTGTCATGGGCACGACATACTTGCTGGGATGGACGCCGCAGTGGAGGACGGTGTCGATGTGCTCTCAATCTCGCTCGGGGGTGACCCTGTTCCGTTCTACCTCGACCCAGTTGCGACCGGCGGTTTTAACGCCATGCGCAGGGGAGTCTTCGTCAGCTGCTCGGCGGGCAACTCGGGCCCGTCTAATTCCACCGTATCCAATGACGCCCCGTGGTTACTTACGGTGGCGGCTAGCACTATGGACCGTGAGTTCTTGGCCACCGTAAAGCTCGGCGACGGCAGCGAATTCCCCGGCGAGAGCATCTACCAGCCACAGGGATTCTCATCGAACAAGTATCCTCTCGTGTTCCCCGGCGGCGCTGCCTCCTTATGTCTCAACGGTTCCCTTGAAGGTATGGACGTGAAGGGAAAGATTGTGCTTTGCGACCGCGGCATCAACGGGCGGATCGAGAAGGGGGAAGTCGTCAAGCAAGCAGGCGGCGCTGGCATGGTGCTTGCCAATGCACCTCAAGACGGCTACAGCACTATCGCTGATGTCCACGCACTGCCGGCCTCGCACATTCCCTACGCCTATGGACTTAAGATCAAGGCTTACATCAACTCATCTGCCCTCCCGACGGCGACCATCGTCTTCAACGGCACCATTACCCATGCGCCCCGCTCTCCGGCGATAACTTCCTTCTCATCCCGAGGGCCTAGCCAAAATACACCGGGGATCCTCAAGCCCGACATCACCGGCCCCGGTGTCAGCGTCCTCGCAGCTTGGAACACGCAAAAATTCAATGTCATCTCCGGCACCTCCATGTCCTGCCCCCATCTCTCCGGCATCGCCGCCCTTATCAAGAAAGTCCATCCCGAATGGTCGCCCGCCGCTATCAAATCCGCCATAATGACGACGGCCTACGTGAAAGATAACACCAACAACCCCATCTCTGACGAGAGGAACCTTCCAACCGACCTCTTCGCTGTGGGTGCCGGCCACGTCATGCCTCTAAAGGTCCTCGACCCGGGACTCATCTACGACATCTCTCCGACGGACTATTATCCATACCTCTGCGGCCTTGGCTACAGTGACTCCGACGTGAGGGCCATTGTCCATCGCAAAATCAACTGCTCGTCGATCAAGAGCATCCCAGAAGGAGAGCTCAACTATCCTTCCATCACCGTCCGATTGTTGGCGAACGACGCAAAGACGGTGACCTTCACGAGGACCGTGACCAACGTCGGCGAGGCAACAACGACTTACTCCGCAAAGTTGGAGGTGCCCGACGTGGTTTCAGCGCGTATAGTTCCAAGAAGCTTAAGCTTCAACACGGTTAAGGAGAAGAAGAGGTTCAAGATCAGTTTCAAGCGAAGTGACTATGGCACCGCATCATTACCGGCTGTCGAAGGGCAATTGAGGTGGGTTTCCCCAGCAGGGCGCGTGGTCAGAAGTCCAATCTCCATCATTCTCGAGTGATGATATATATATATATATATATATATTGCGTGGTCAGAAGTCCAATCTCCATCATTCTCGAGTGATGATATATATATATATATATATAATATATATATATATATATATATATATATATATATATATATATATATATATATATATATATATATATATATATATATAAAGCAAAGGAAACTTCTTAACTATTAATTCTCCGTAAGTTTGTTAATTATCATATTATCTACATTTTATGAACATCTTTTTTTAAAAAAATTAAATTGTAATCCATGTCTGTTTTATTTGTAATTATTTCTTATACTATTAAAATAGTTTTAGAATATCTCTGGGCCCTCTTGAATTATGGTTCATCTAATTCACAACTTGTGCTACCTTATTTACTTTAAGTTATTGCCCAATCTATCTGTTAGAGTTTGGTAATCCGAATTTAATTTGATCCGACCCAAAAAGATCGCGGCTGTTCCCTATTTAAAGAGCTTATTTTTTTTAAGATTTTGTATTATGATTAAGGCTTTGAGCCACCGACTTTGTATTCCATCGTTCATAGTGATTTTTCCTCCTTTGTCCGTGATTTTTTCTCGTCAAGGGTTTTCCACGTAAATCTCGTGTGTTCTCTATTGTTCTTATTATCGTTTTTTGTCGTAATCTCGTAACAATTGGTATCAGAGCCAAGTTGTTTGATTTTGTGGATTTCAACTGGGATTAATGACAACGACAAGCATGAAGTATGATATTCCGCTTTTAGATCGCAACACTAGGTTTACGCTGTGGCAGGTTAAGATGCGAGCGGTGCTGGCGCATCTAGACTTGGACGACGCACTATTCAGGATAGACAACATACCCTCGACATAGACAAAGGAGGAAAAGAAACGTAAGGATCGAAAAGCCCTATCTTAGATATACCTTCATCTATCGAATGAGATTTTACAGGATGTTTTGAAGGAGAAATCCGCTGCTGCACTATGGCTAAAATTGGAGCAGTTGTGCATGACAAAAAGTCTTACAAGCAAACTGGGTCTGAAACAACTTTTGTATTCTCATCGCATGGCAGAAGGTACGTCGTTAAGAGATCACTTGATCGTGTTTAAGGAAATCATCTCTGACCTAGAGGCTTTGGAGGTCAAATATGATGATGAAGATGTAGCATTGATCTTGCTGTGTTCTTTACCCTCGTCATATACGACTTTTAGAGATACTATTTTATATAGTCGTGATACTCTTACTTTGAATGAGGTTTATGAATCATTATTTTCGAAAGAGAAAATGAAACAGCTTGTCGAAGGATCTGAGGCTCTGGGTGATGGTCTTATTATTCGAGGAAGGACTCAGAAGAAAAGCTCTGGTGGTAATATCTGTCACGCCCCTAGATGCACATGCTTCCTCGAAAATCGGGCAGCATCTCCCCTGTACGGCGGACAATATGAGGCAAATATACATACACTCTCCATAAATTCAAGCTCAGCCACAAGCGGCTGGCATCACAATAACAAATAAAAGACACACCACGCAGTTTATATCAATATAACAGATAACGGGTGGCTCAGCCACCATAAACATAAAAGAACCATAATCCAAAGAAAACACAAAAGTCTCTGATAATGAGAAAACCCGATAATGAATAAAATGTAACTATAAGTACTGAAAACGAACAACTAAACTGAATACCGAAAATAATAACTCAACTCGACACTGAGGACTGGCAACTGGATCCTCTCCTGGCTCCAAGAAATACTTCTACCTGCTATCTGAAACAACAGAAAGGAAAGCAGGGGTGGTGAGTCCGGGTGGACTCTGCGGGTATATGAGTAGACAAATAAGCATGACATAAATAAGATAACGAAGTAGAGAATCAAAGGGTACAGTTCATAAGAAATATCAGATTTACCTAATCATGCATAACCACTATAATACGACATAGTATAAAATCCGAATAATGACTAAGCAGGTATAGAACAACTCAACAACAATAATATCAAGATAGACATGCATGTCATACATATGCAACAATCATAGCTCATATAAGTGCATCAAACACAAACAAATGCATAAAAGAAATACGTATGCACATGATGCAATGACATGTGTCACCTCTGACGCCAGTCAAGCCGTCAACACATCCCATCTGTGTGACCGAGTGGGTAGGGCTGTGACAACTGTACCACTCCAACAACAACAATAATACCACATTAGGCGTGGTTGAGTGGACAGGATGCTGGGGAGTCTACACTCCAGACCCCTATACCTAGGGGGAGCTATCACAGCTACAAAATATCCCTCAAAAACAAACAACGGTGAGGGTGAGCCACCAACAACTCATCCCTCTAAAAACAACGGTGAGGGTGTCACTGTTTGGCATAACAGGACAAACACTCGCACTCTAATAACTACCACGATAACAAGTGGTTGAGTGAATCGAGCAACAATATGACTAACGACGGCTTAACTAAATGTAAGTCTAACAGTCGTTAGTATGCAACGTGCAAGTATGATGCATGATATACGATGCACGAACAACCGGAGAAACCACGATGCAATAAAAATCCAACAAGTAAAACATGCATCGATACAACCAACCAGAAACCGAAAACCAACGATTATGCACCTACACTACTAGGTAGGGTATTTTCTAATGCCAAATAAACCTAATTGTGTTTTTATGAACTTCTAAGTGCTCATGTACAAACAGCACTTTACAGAACAGAAAACCAATAGTGGACTGTACAGATACGAATTTGAGAATACTTGAAGATCAACGAAGAATAAGTCTCAACGGCGATTTTTAAATAACGACAAAGAACAAGGTCAAGCAACCTATAAGACATAAACTAGTCATGCTTTAAGGTAAAAGAACTACTCGAGTACAAAGGAGAAATACCCGCCTTTATTTGTAGAATTCCGTAAACGAGAACCATCCACGATGAACCGAATGAGTCCGAATTAAGGTCCTGTATAAAGGACTAAATTTAGCTATTTTCATAAATAATGATTAGCTAATTATACTAAATACAACAACAACAACAACAACAAAGCCTTATCCCACTAGGTGGGGTCGGCTATATGGATCCTTTTACGCCATTGAGTTCTATCCCCTACTATATCATCATCTAGATTTAAATAAAATTTATCTTGTTTTATTGTTGCCAACCAAGTCTTTTTTGGTCTTCCTCTCCCTCTTTTAATGTGCGTATTTATCATAGTTTCACATCGTCTAACAGGGGCATTTATTGGTCTTCTAAGTACATGTCCGTACCATCTCAAACGTGTCTCCCGAAGTTTTTCTTCAATAGATGCAACTCCGACTTTCTCTCTAATACTCTCATTCCTTATTCTATCCATCCTCGTATGTCCACACATCCACCTTAACATCCTCATCTCTGCAACTTTCATCTTTTGCTCATGTGCTCGAGTCATAGCCCAACATTCAGCACCATATAACATAGCAGGTCTAACTGCCGTTTTGTAGAACTTCCCTTTAAGTTTTAGAGGTACTTTACGATCACATAAGACACCCGATGCTAATCTCCATTTCAACCATCCTGCTTGTATTCTATGTAAGACATCTCTCTCAATTCCTCCATCACTTTGCAAGAACGATCCTAAATACTTAAAGTTCTCGATTTTAGACAACTCATCATCTCCTATCTTAACAATTGTTTCACTACGTCTAGCATTGCTAAACTTAAATTCCATATATTCAGTCTTTACTCTACTAAGCCTAAAACCTTTCATTTCTAGAGTTTCCCGCCAAGATTCTAGTTTAGCATTTACTCCTTCACGTGTCTCATCTATCAAAACAATATCATCTGCAAACAACATGCACCATGGCACTGTATCTTGAATGTGCCTAGTGAGTTCATCCATGATTAGTGTAAAAAGATAGGGACTTAAAGCTGATCCTTGATGTAACCCTATCCTTATTGGAAATGCTTCAGTCAATCCACCTGAAGTCTTCACTCTAGTCGTTACATCTTCATACATATCTTTAATTAGGTCAATATATGTTACGCTAACGCCTCTCTTTTCTAGAATTCTCCATATAATTTCTCTTGGTACCCTATCATAAGCTTTTTCTAAATCAATAAATACCATGTGTAGATCTTTCTTTTGCTCCCGATATTTTTCAATTAATTGCCTAAGAAGATGTATAGCTTCTATTGTCGACCTTCCAGGCATGAACCCAAATTGATTTTCGGTTACCGTGGTCTCCTTCCTCAATCTTTTTTCTATTACTCTTTCCCAAAGTTTCATGGTATGACTCATTAATTTAATACCCCTATAGTTTGCACAATTTTGTATGTCTCCTTTGTTCTTATATAAGGGAACTAGACTACTTACCCTCCATTGATTAGGCATTTTTTTTGTTTTCAATATTAAATTAAATAATTTTGTAAGCCATTCAATACCTTTTTTCCCTAAACATTTCCATACCTCTATTGGGATATCATCCGGTCCCACGGCCTTTCCATTTTGCATCCCTTTCAAAGCTTGTTCTACTTCTGAAGTTTGAATTCTCCGATGAAAATTAAAATTTCTATACTCATTTGAAATACTTAAATTGCCTAAGTCAAGTTGGTCCCCTAAACTTTCATTAAAAAGTTGATGAAAGTAAATCTTCCACCGCTCTTTTATTTCGCTATCATTTACTAGTACTCTATCGCATTCATCTTTAATACATCTTATTTGACTAAGGTCTCTTGTTTTCCTTTCTCTTGCTTTAGCTATTTTATAAATGTCTCTTTCCCCTTCTTTTGTATCTAAATTTTGATATAATCGTTCAAAAGTTTTATTTTTTACTTCATTCACTGCTTTCTTAGCCTCTTTCTTGGCTATTGTATATTTTTTTAAGTTTTCCTCGTTCTTACAAATATATAATTCCTTATAAGCTATTCGTTTTTCTTTCACTTTCTCTTGTACTTTCTCATTCCACCACCAAGATTCCTTCCTTGGTGGTGCATGCCCCTTTGACTCACCGAGTACATCCTTAGCTACTATTTTCAACTTTGATACCATCTTATCCCATGTCGTATTAGAGTCGCTATATATTTCATCTAATGCTTGTATTCCTACCTTCTCCTTCAATATGTTTTGCTTCCCATCCTTTAACTTCCACCACTTAATTCTAGGAGTCGTGTATATTTTTCCTCTATTGATATTATAACTAAGGCGTATATCTAACACTACTAATCTATGTTGGGTAGTTAAGCTTTCTCCAGGGATAACCTTACAATCTTTACAAATCTTCCTATCTCTCTTCCTAACCATAAAATAATCAATTTGTGATTTATTATTCCCACTTTTGAATGTGATCAAGTGTTCTTCTTTTTTCTTAAAAAATGTATTAGCTAGTATAAGGTCATATGCTATCGCAAAATCCAATATAGTTTTTCCTTCTTCATTTCTTGTTCCAAACCCATAACCCCCATGTACTCTCTCATATTCTTCATTTTTCGCTCCGACATGTCCATTTAGATCGCCTCCTATTAAAATCATTTCATTTGGCGGAATGTTTTGTAATACCTCATCTAAATCGCTCCAAAATCTTGATTTAGTTTCTTCATCTAATCCTACTTGAGGTGCATATATGCTAATTACGTTCACAACTTCTTTCGCCACTACTATCTTGAGAGCTATAATTCTATCCCCCTTTCTAACTACACCAACAACTTCATCTTTTAAAGAACTATCTACAAAAATACCCACTCCATTTCTTGTTTTACTCTTTCCTGTATACCATAACTTAAAACCCGAGTTCTCTATCATTTTTGCCTTCTCACCTACCCATTTTGTCTCTTGCACACACAAAATACTAATTTTTCTCCTAATCATTGTATCTACTACCTCCATTGTTTTACCAGTGAGAGTTCCTATATTCCATGTTCCAAATCTGAGACTATTACTTTTCTTATAATGTTTATTCTTAGTCCACCTATGGTGTGAGAACTCTTGCCTATTTAACACTACACCCAAGTTCTCATGGAGATGTAGCGGTCCTTGCCGAGACGTTACAGTCGGACCTTGCAACGCGAACCCTTGCATATTTAGCACTACACCCGGGTTCTGGAGATGTAGCGGTCCTTGCCGAGACGTTACAGTCGGACCCTGCAACGCGTTCCTTCCGGGGAACATCCTAGCATTAGCATAATACTTTAATGGATCCATTCATTGAGTATTTGCCATAGTTTTTTTACGCTGGCTGGCAACCTAACGCAACCCTCCTCCTTTATCCGGGCTTGGGACCGGCCATGACTAGGTCGTCACAGGCGGAGTTTAATTATACTAAATAAAACCAATAATTAGATTGATTCTAATTGTCCCCTTTTTAATTAATTCGTAACCAACTACAACAATAACCATGCCATTAGAACAATAACAAGGAATCAACACTAACACTAACCTAACTACTGGTCGGTCAACCAATAACATATCCCCCATTGATCAACTTGATTACAACCTTAGCAACTTACCGATCTTGCTTGGGAACGGAAATGAACAATGGCCTCCCTGGTTGTTCCATCTATTGTACAGAGCAGATGAATACCGAATCCAAGCAGCAACCCACACATAACAGAACAAAATTACACCAAATTAGCACATATTCACTATCAACCTTCATCCATCCATAATATAACAAGATCACCTAGCAAAACTCTTACCTTATGGGCGCCGACAAACAGGGAGGAGAAGATTAGGGCTTCGGCGTCGGTGGAGGTGAAGACAGTTAGGGCTCGGCGTCGGGTGAAGCCGAGAGGGGAGACGAAGTCGCTACTTCCCTGGTTTCTTCTTCTCGTGCCCGAGGGGAAGACGAGAAGGAAAGAAGAAGAAGATGAAGAGGAGGAAGGGATGCGGCGGCGTTCGGCGTCGCGAACTCCAGGAACCGCTACGGAGCGCCTCGCTCTGTGTCGGGGAACGAATTGGGAGAAAAAGGGAAGACTTAGAGTTTTAAATAGGTTTTTGGCATTTTGCAAATAAGCCCTCCAATGTTCGCTAAATTCCAACTAGGTCCCTATATTCCGAATTTTCCCATTTAGCCCCCCTAAAACTCGGTATTTAACAATATCAAGGGCAGGTCGAAATCCAGAAATAGAGATAAGATATGTAATTATTGCAAGAAGAAGGGTCACATCAAATCAGAATGTTACAAACTGCAGAATAAGAATAAAAGGGCAGGTGAAAATACGTGGGGAAAACAACCAGAGAAGTTTGGTGAGGCTGATGTTGTCGAAAATCACAGTGATGGTGAACTTCTCGTTGCCTCTAATGCTGATTTTAAGTAGAGTGAGGAATGGATTCTTGATTCTGGTTGTACGTTTCATATGTGTCCCAATCAGGACTGATTTTCAATATATAAAACGGTTTCAAGTGGTGCCGTTTTGATGGACAATAATGCATCCTGCAGAATCGCTTGTATTGGTACCGTCAGAATTAAGATGTTTGATGGTGTCATTCGGACACTTGGTGATGTGAGACACGTCCTTGATTTGAAGAAAAATTTGATCTCTTTGAGTATTCTTGATTCTAAAGGGTACAAGTACACTGGTGATGGTGGAGCTGTGAAAGTCAGTAAAGGGTCTCTTGTTGTGATGAAGGGACTAAGGAGAACCGCTAGTTTATATGTTCTACAGGGATCTACAGTAATAGGTGATATTGTCATCGCAAGTTCGTCTATGTCTGATTATAATGTTACAAGGCTTTGGCATATGTGTTTGGGTCATATGAGTGAGAATGACATGGTTGAATTGAGCAAGAGAGGACTTCTTGATGGTCAAAGTATTACAAAACTAAAGTTCTGCGAGCACTGTGTTTTTGGCAAGCAGAAAAGAGTCAAGTTCTCAGTTGGCATTCATAACATAAAGGGTATGCTAAACTACATTCACTCTGATTTGTGGGGGCCTTCTAGAGTACCATCTAAAGGTGGTGCGCTCTATATGTTGATTATTATTTATGATTTCTCAAAAAAAGTTTGGGCATTCTTTTTAAAACATAAGAGTGATGTTTTTACTACCTTTAAGGAGTGGAATGTCATGATTGAGAAGAATACAGGGAGGCAATTGAAGCATCTTCGAACTGATAACGGATTGGAGTTTTGTTCTGATGAGTTTAATGCCTTAAGCAGAGCTGAAGGTATTGTGAGGCATCATACAGTTCGGCATACTCCTCAACAGAATGGTGTAGCAGAGAGGATGAATAGGACTTTGATGGAGAAGGTGCGATGTATGCTCCTTAATGCTGGGTTATCGAAGTTTTTCTAGACAGAAGCCGCTGTGTATGCCTGTTATCTTGTCAATCGCTCTCCATCAACTGCTATTGAAAGGAAAACTCCACAAGAGGTATGGTTTGGTACTCTTGCTAGTTATTCTGATTTGAGAATGTTTGGATGTTCTGCGTATACTCATGTTGATAATGGGAAGTTGGAGTCTCGTTCAGTGAAGTGCATATTTATAAGCTTTAGACAAGGAGTGAAGGGATACAAACTTTGGTGCCTAGAGGCCGAGAAAGTCATCATCAGTAGAGATGTTGTCTTTGATGAGACTAGCATGCTTTAGGGGGTCTCCATCTAAAACTCCTTCTGAGGAAGATAAGCAGAAGACAAACACACAGGTAGAGATTGAGATTGGGCCGATATCTACAGAGACTACTACAGAGCCCAATTTAGATGTTGTGGATGGAACGAGCTCATCACAAGCACCTTTACAATATTCCATTGCGAAAGACAGACCTCGGAGAGAAATTAGACGTCCTCAGAGATATGGAGAGGTTGATTTGGTCGCTTATGCTTTAAACGTGGCTAAGCAGATTGATTCCGGTGAAGAACCTGAGACGTATTCAGAAGCAATTAGCTGCGATAATTCTAGTAAGTGGATAATTGCTATGCAGGAGGAGATGGAGTCACTTGGTAAGAACGACACATGAGACTTGGTGAAATTACGTAAGGGTAAGAAAGTTGTTCGCTGCTAGTGGGTATTTAAAAGAAAAGAGGGAATACTGGGAGTTGAAGAAGCCAGGTACAAAGCCAGACTAGTTGCTAAAGGCTTCAGTCAGATTCCAAGAGTAGACTTCACAGATGTATTTTCCCTAGTTGTAAAACATAGTACGATTCGAACCTTCCTTGGTATTGTGGCCATGCATGACTTTGAGTTGCAGCAACTGGATATGAAGACAGTATTCTTGCATGGGGTACTTGAGGAAGATATCTATATGCAACAACAAGAAGGTTTTGAAGTCTCAGGAAAAGATGATTATGTATGTTTGCTGAAAAAGTCCCTTTATGGTTTGAAGCAGTCACCTAGGCAATGATATAAAAGGTTTGATTCGTTTATGATCACTCATGATTTCAAAAGAAGCAGCTATGACAGTTGTGCCTACTTTAAGAAGACTGATGATGGATTGTTTGTTTATCTGCTCTTATATGTTGATGACATGTTGATTGCGACCAATAATAAGAAAGAGATAAGAAAGGTCAAAACCCAACTAAGTAAAGAATTTAGGATGAAAGATTTGAGAGCTGCAAAGAAAATACTTGGGATGGAGATTCTGAGAGACAGAAAGGCAGGTAAATTATATCTAAGTCAGAAACAGTATATTGAGAAAGTACTTCATCGGTTTAACATGCATACTGCCAAGTCTGTTAGTACTCCGTTAGCTGCACACTTTAGACTTTCAGCTGATTTATGCCCGCAGTCAGATGATGACATTGATTATATGTCACGGGTTCCATATTCTAGTGCAGTGAAATCTCTCATGTATGCTATGGTTTGTACACGCTTAGATTTATCACATGCAGTGAGTGCAGTTAGTAGATACATGACAAATCCTGGTAAAGAGCATTGGAAGACAGTTCAGTGGATTTTCAGATACTTACGAGGGACTTCTGATATTTGTTTGCATTTTGGGAGTAATAGAGATACAATTATTGGATATGTTAATTCTGACTTTGTAGGTGACCTTAATAAAAGAAGATCAATTACGGGGTGTGTGTTTATTGTTGGTGGTTGTGCTATCAGTTGGAAAGCTGTAGAACCGGTGCCGTCGATAGAGGGGGGGGTGAATATCGACCGTAAAATCTTCGCGGTAAACTTCGTAAAACTTTCGATCGTTCTAGACTCAGAGCGTTAATAGCACAGTGGAAAATAAAACAGAAAGAATAAAAGACAACACAGCGCACGCGTGATTTTTTTACTTGGTTCCAAACCCCCAGGGTCAGTACATCCAAGGCCAAAACACGGGAACGCCCGTCCACTATTAGTCTCCTTTCTGGACTTTCCGGAGGCGAAGAAACCCGTCTTACAGTGCAGTAATTACAATCAAAATATAAGAAATTAAATGCAGAATAATTAAAGCAAACCAAAATGAAATGGTCAAAGACTCGGCCGATCTGGACCTCCGAAATGCCGCGCACTTCCTCCTGGAGCCTCTCGGTCGTAGAGCCTCGTCGTTAGTGCGTTGTCGTTGCTTGGAAAGCTTAGAATCGTGTCTGGAAGTTGTGTTTGAAGCTGAGGGGTCGAAGCCCCTTTTATAGGCTTCATTCGGGCGCTTGTGTTGATGGGGGCGCCATATAGGGCTTGGTCAAACCTTATCCCCGCGCCGAACTCGTCGCAGCTGATGAAACCTTTGACCTGGGCGCATACATGAACTCGGGCGCCTGTATCATCCCGGGCGCCTGAATGGAAGTCTGTTCTACCTTCTTCGTCTGAGCTGTTTTTTTGTTCTTTGACCTAGGCGCCCCCATCAATAGGGGCGCCTGGATCCTGTTGGGCGCCCCCATCAATAGGGGCGCCTGGCTTGGCTAGGTTCCAGCTCCATTGTGTTGTTTGCCTACTTTATCTTCCATTCTAGGTATCTGCGAGATACAAAAATACAAGGCAAATACACACACATTCTTAACCTTAAGGACTTGGTTCTGACTTCGGATTTCCACGAAACCCTAGGTCGAACCGACGCAAGTTCCCACCCCCGAGAACGCGCCTTTCACCTACTCCTTTCAGGAGACGGTTGCCACCCAGTCCTTCGGGTGGACTTTTGCTTAGCCTCCGATAGTCTCGGATCTCAAGACACCCGAACCCCGACCCGTCTTTACTTCTGTCCTTAGTCATCGCTCAGCTAAGTTGCTCAGTCCCTCAGACCAAGACTTCGTGCCCAAACCCTAAGTCTAGGACTTCGGTGCCTAACTTCACTCATCAGGACTTTTGCCCAGCTTCACTCACCAGTACTTATTACCCAGCTTTACTCACCAAGTCTTCGGTGCCCAACCCTTGGCCAGGACTTCTTGCCCAGTCCTCGACTAGGACTTCGTGCCCAACTTCCGGTCAGGTCTTTGATGCCCAACCCTTTGCCAGGACTTAGTGTCCAATCCTTGATCAGGACTTAGTGCCCAATTCTTCGAACCAGGACTTATTGCCTAAGTTTACTAGGGCTTTCTTTCACTTTGGTTACTCCTCTCTTAACTGCCCTTCCCTTGTTCAATGTATCACTGACTTAAGTATATTGTCAAACATTAAAACACTTAGAGGAGGACATTACTGCTGCAGCTTGCACCAACAATCTCCCTCTTTTTGATGTTTGACAATATCTTAAGTTAGATTGGTTAAAAGGGCTAACTTTTAACTCTTGGGATCAAATGAAAAAAAATGATCTAAGGTTTGAAAATCCATTTTTGATCCTCTGGGGAAAAATAGAAAAAAAATTCTAACTGTCACTCTCCCCCCTTTTTTAAAACCATTTTGATTTTTTTTTTTGATCCTTTGGTAAGAGAAAAAAATTTATTTCTAACTTAAGGCGCATCTCTCTCCCCTTGTCATACATCAAAAAAACCAAAACTACTTGCACCAACAATGGAAACATTTGGTTCTTTGTGAAAATACTTAGTATAAATTTTGAAAGCATAGTAAAATTAGGTACTTAAATATCCAGAAAAAATCTATTTTTTGAAAAATATTGTGCAATTCTAAATTTTTTTTTGTATTTGTAGGAAAATGTTTGATTTGAAAAAATTTTCCTTAGAAAAATTTTTGAAAAGATTTTTCAAGGGATTGAAAGAAAATACTTAAAAGCAAATACTTTTGATATCACTTGTTTTTTTCTTAACACATTTTCAAAAAAAAAATGTTCTTTGAAACATGTTAGTATTTGAAGAAATATCTGTACCTTTGAAAAATATTTTGATCATTTTCAAAAATGCAAGTACTTTTGAGATGTATTGAGTTTTTGAAAACCATGCAAGTACTTTTGAACAAAATTATGTAATTTTTGAAAAATATAAGTAACTTTGAAAAATGTAAGTTCTGTAAAAAGTATTACTTGACTTATATTTTGACAGTACTTAGAAAAATATTGTTTTGAAAACATAATATTTTACTTGACTTGGTTTCCTTTCCAGTCTGACACAATCCTAGGAAACCTTGTTAATTACAAGGACATTTTCCTAAGTGTCCTGGAAATTTTCCAAATTCAAGAAAAATATTATTTCAACTTGATTCTACAAAAAAAAACCATTTTTGAAGAAAAATGATAGTATTTGAAAGGAAATTACTTATGTTTTCAGAAGGATTTGAAAATACCGTGCATGAAAACATATCTCCATGAAATATTCAATAATTTTTTTTAATTTGACCTCCCCCTAAACTTGACCCAGTCCTAGGAAGCTTGTTGACTACAAGTACTCTTCTTCTGAGTCCTTAGGGTTTGGTTTGGACCAAAAGAATTATCTAACAATTCCCAAAATGTAATTGTCAAAGATAATACTTGTTAGAAAATAGTTTCTTTTTGATTTAGACTCCTCCTAAATCTGACACATCCTCGGAGTCCTTGTAGATCATTAAGTGGACCTCCCTCTGCGTCTTTAGGGTTTATCAAAATCAAAAGAGACATAAGTAATTTTTGAAAATATAATTTTTTTAAAAAACATAAGCCTTTTTCGGAAACACAAGTGATAGTAATTTAAAGCACAATTTTCGAAAATCATTTTAAAAGACAGTGATTTTTCAAGCATAATTTTTGAAAGAAAATTAAAAGAATAAACCACTCTCCCTGTACCCGACATCGTTTGACTCTATCTAAGTGCCTTAAGGAACTTTAGTGTTGTCCTAGGAGGTTTGAGTCTAATTGTGTGAGTCAAACAATTTTTCAAAATGATATAATTTTTGAAGACATATAATATATTGGCAATCAGACATGTATGAAATTCATAAAAACATTATTATGTTAAAGCTCTATTTTGAAAATATATTTTTAGAAAAATATTCTAAGAATTTTGAAAACAGTTTTGGAAAATATTCTTCAATTTATTAGTCCTTAACATCTCACCCATTTTAGATGTCTCAATACAGCAAGCATGGTTGCCTTATGGGTGCATTGTGAGATGCTTGAATCATTTTTCTTAATTCATTATTAAATATAAGATTTAATTGAAACTTGTGTTAGATTCAAATCTAACAATAGTAAAGTGAATTTGATTTTCAGTAATTGGCTTCCAGGTCTTGACGAGGCACAAGACCTTTTTTGGCCGAAGCCTTATTGGATCATCAATTCTTTCCTTGATAAAACCTTTTATAGAAAATTCATCTTCAAGTTACTTCTTGAAAGATTTTGGTCTAACTAGTTTAAGTTTCGGATTGGTAGCTTCGACTAGTTCCACCAAAAAGGCTTCCTAACGTACAATCACCTCACCTCCACCTAATACTAGGTTGATCAAGTTTCAATTACTCTTTTCCCTATAACCGTTCTAAATCATGCATAAAATTTAAATATGAATGACATGCCATATATTTAAAAGAAATAGCAAATGCATGACATGACAGTTATGCATGAGTCAAACAAGTCAAAATATTTAATTAAGTTTTTAAAGATGTATCAAATTCCGATTTGATACATATCGTGTGAACCCGTGAATATGTCAACTCACTTTAACATATTTAATTTTATTAAATTAATTGTTGCAGTTTGGGTAAGATTTTATTTTAGTTCGAGTTTAAGTTATTTAATACTTAATTGGAATTCAATTAATTAAGGATTATTTGAAGTTGAATTAAGGGTTAATTGAATTAATTAAATTAATTAAGAATTAAAATTAATTAAGGATTAGTTGGATTAATTAAGGATTAATTGAATTAATTAAGGTTTAATTGAGTTAATTAGAATTAATTTGAGTTTGAATTAATTAAGGTTTAATTTGAATAATTAAGAATTAATTTGAATTTTAATCAATTAAGGATTAAATTGAATAATTAAGAATTAATTTGAATTTTAATCAATTAAGGATTCAATTAATTTGAATTTTAATTAATTAAGTATTAAATTGAATAATTAAGAATAAGTAAATTAAGGATAACTAAAATTAATTTAATTCAGTATTAAGAAAAAAATTTAATTAAATTTAAATTTCAACATTTATGGGTTAGATAATAATTGTGGGTTTAGCCTATCATTTTTATTATTTCAATAATTTCTGATTCCTTTACTATTTCGTCTTTATTTATCTTTTCAAGTTTTTCTAATAATTCTGATTTATTTGAATTTTTATGAACTTTATTAACTATATCTTTATTTATCTCAGATAATCATGTTCCTCCTCATCCTCAAAATTACATCCTTCAAGATCCTCAAGATAGGTGGAGTAATTTGGGTCACTAGTTAATATTTTGTAATAATCTTTAACATTATCTATAATTAAATTATTATCTAAGAGAATTTCATCTCTATTATCCTCAAGAATATTTTCAACAAAATCATTCTTATCCTCAGAAATAATTTCAATAATTTCAGGATTATCTTCAAAAATATCTTCACTAATTTCAGAGTTATCTTCAGAAATATTTTTAAGAATTTCAAATTTGAATTTAGAGTTATCTAAAGGATTTTCAAATTTGAGTTCAGAGTTATCTAAAGGATTTTCAAATTTGAATTCAGAGTTATCTAACGGATTTTCAAATTTGAATCCAGATTTATCTAAAGGATTTTCAAATTTGAGTTCAGAGTTATCTAAAGGATTTTCAAATTTGAATTCAGAGTTATCTAACGGATTTTCAAATTTGAATTCAGAGTTATCTAAAGGATTTTCAAATTTGAATCCAGATTTAATTTCTGAATTAACATTAAGATTAATTACAGTATTAATTTCAGGATTAATTTCAACATTATCAGAATTAATTTTAATATTTATGGAATTAATTTTCAAAATCATTGTATTGATATTGACAATTAAAGAATTAATTTCTGATAATTTATTATTGTCCACTTTTGGTACTTGATCATGTAATACCTTAAGTTGATTATGTAACATATCTATTTTATCAGCAAAATCATTATATGAAAAATCAACAGACTTATCTAAATTATTAACATAGGAAAGTGCAGGAATTTGAAAAATTTTCGAAACGTAAATTTTGCGTACCTTTGTCGGACATTTATTCTTGTAGTATCTGTATTTTTCGCACTTGAAACATTTGATATGATCCTTGTTCCTTCGGACTTCTGGCGCTGGTGCCTCCTTTGCCGTCGTTGAGGAACGATTCATACGAGTAGGACACTGATTTTTGTAGTGTCCTCTCTCCCTGCACGTGAAGCATATAATATGGAATTTAAAAACAGACATTTAAAAAAATTGTACCTGATTCACCCCTGGGCTCCCCCTCAACTCCTGGTGTCTTTGCTCCGTCGGTGGTTAGTCCGGTGAAGAGCGGTCTGGCTCTGATACCAATTGTAGGACCGGTGTCGTCGATAGAGGGGGGAGGTGAATATCGACCGTAAAATCTTCGCGGTAAACTTCGTAAAACTTTCGATCGTTCTAGACTCAGAGCGTTAGTAGCACAACGAAAAATAAAACAGAAAGAATAAAAGACAACACAGTACACGCGGGATTTTTTACTTGGTTCCCAACCCCCAGGGTCAGTACATCCAAGGCTTAAGCACAGGAACACCCGTCCACTATTGGTCTCCTTTCCGGACTTTCCGGAGGCGGAGAAACCCGTCTTACAGTGCAGTAATTACAATCAAAATATAAGAAATTAAATGCAGAATAATTAAAGCAAACCAAAATGAAATGGTCAAAGACTCGGTCGATCTGGACCTCCGAAGTGTCGCGCACTTCCTCCTGGAGCCTCCCGGTCGTAGAGCCTCGTCGTTAGCGCGTTGTCGTAGCTTGGAAAGCTTAGAATCGTGTCTGGAAGTTGTGTTTGAAGCTGAGGGGTCGAAGCCCCTTTTCTAGGCTTCATTCGGGCGCCTGTGTTGATGGGGGCACCCTATAGGGCTTGGTCAAACCTTATCCCCCGTCGAACTCGTCGCAGCTGATAAAACCTTTGACCCGGGCGCCTACATGAACCCGGGCGCATGTATCATCCCGGGCGCCTGAATGGAAGCTTGTTCTGCCTTCTTCGTCTGAGCTGTTTTTTTGTTCTTTGACCTAGGCGCCCCCATCAATAGGGGCGCTTGGATCCTGTTGGGCGTCCCTATCAATAGGGGTGCCTGGCTTGGCTAGGTTCCAGCTCCATTGTGTTGTTTGCCTGCTTTGTCTTCCATTCTAGGTACCTGCAAGATACAAAAATACAAGGCAAATACACACACATTCTTAACCTTAAGGACTTGGTTCTGACTTCGGATTTCCACGAAACCCTAGGTCGAACCGACGCAAGTTCCCACCCCCGAGAACGCGCCTTTCACCTACTCCTTTCAGGAGACGGTTGCCACCCAGTCCTTCGGGTGGACTTTTGCTTAGCCTCCGATACTCTCGGATCTCGAGACGCCCGAACCCCGACCCGTCTCTACTTATGTCCTTAGTCATCGCTCAGCTAAGTCGCTCAGTCCTTCGGACCAAGACTTCGTGCTCAAACCCTAAGTCCAGGACTTCGGTGCCTAACTTCACTCATCATGACTTTTGCCCAGCTTCACTCACCAGGACTTATTGCCCAGCTTTACTCACCAGGTCTTCGGTGCCCAACTCTTGGTCAGGACTTCTTGCCCAGTCCTCGACCAGGACTTCGTGCCCAACTTCCGGTCAGGTCTTCGGTGCCCAGCCCTTTGCCAGGACTTAGTGCTCAATCCATGATCAGGACTTAGTGTCCAATTCTTCGAACCAGGACTTATTGCCTAGGTTTACTAGGACTTTCTTTTACTTTGGTTACTCCTCTCTTAACTCCCCTTCCCTTGTTCAATGTATCACTGACTTAAGTATATTGTCAAACATTAAAACACTTAAAGGAGGACATCACTGATGCAGCTTGCACCAACAAAAGCTACTTTGCATAATACAGTTGCATTGTCCACTACAGAGGTTGAATATATGGCTATTACAGAAGGTTGTAAGGAAGTTATTTGGTTGAAAGGACTCTTCAGTGAGCTTAGCGAAGACTTACAGATTACTACAGTCTTTTGTGATAGTCAGAGTGTCATTTTCCTCACGAAGGATCAGATGTTTTATGAGAGGACAAAACACACTGATGTGAGGGATCACTTTATACGTGATGTTATTGCTCGTGGTGATATTACTGTGAGGAAGGTCAGTACTCATGATAATCCTGCTGATATGATGACTAAGTCACTTTCTATAGCCATGTTTAAGCATTGCTTGGACTTGGTTGGTGCTAGATGCTGAGATTTGTCTGTGGGGTTTATGTGGAAGAGGTGGAGAATGTTCTTTTGAAGATTTGTGGAATTCACGTCAAAGTGAAAATTGTTAGAGTTTGGTGACCCGAATTCAGTTTGATCCGGCCTAAAAAGATCGCGGTGCAACATATATGGTGAAAACTAAATTATGAAGAAAAAAATTTGGGCTCTGTGGTGGTAGCGGAGCCGCCGACTTTGTATTCCATCGTTCATAGTGATTTTTCCTCCTCTGCCCGTGATTTTTTCCCGTCAAGGGTTTTCCACTTAAATCTTGTGTGTTCTCTATTGTTCTTATTATCATTTTTTGTCGTAATCTCGTAACACTGTCTGATCTATTTTGCCGGCATAATCGATCTCATCCTTTATCCATGCTTTTGTCACTTTGAATGATTGAATCATAAAACATATTTGGCTCGCTTCTCAATGTATTTAGCTCATTTAGTCGACTCGGGTAGGGAATTAGGGTCAATACATTTTTGATATATTTGTCCATGAGAGGTAGCGAGAGAAGAGAAGAGGTAACAAAATAACTTTCGTAATTGAAAAAATTGATCCATGAGATATATAATTGATAGAGGTTTTAAGATGCTTAGTCAAATAAAAAATTAATAAGGAAACTTTTAATTAACAGATTCATAAAGAAACATTCAATTAACAAATTAATAAGGAAAATATCTAATAATATTTAACTCGGTCAATAATTTATTCTCTTTTACTTCTTACCTTATGCGTCGCTTCTTCTTATATGACGTCTTTCTTCTTCTTCATGTGATATTTGATGTCACCGTTTTTATTTTTATTTTTTTAAAAAAAGGCTAGCAACTTTTAAAGTGCTTTGTCTCTTCCTCCTCTATTTTTGCTCGCCATCCTCAGGTTTCCTCTTCTATTTCTTTTTTTTGATGTCGAATATTCAGAGATGTCAAATTTGTCTCCAAATTGGACATAGTGGTATTCAATGTCCTAAAAGACTCGAGAGAATCTTCATCGGTGGTCCTTCAGCTTTAAGAAGATATCAAATTTGTCTCCAAATTGGACATACTGGTATTCAATGTCCTAAAAGACTCGACAGAACTTTCATCGGTGGTCCTCAAACTTTAAGAAGATTTTTAAGACATGCAACTACTTCACAAGTCCATCCTAAAATTCTCTCATCTGTGCCTACTCATGGTAAACTTTCAAAAATTTTATCTACTGAATGGTATATTAATACTGGAGCAACTCATCATATCACATCAGACTACAATATCTTTACAGAAGTACTACCATATACTGGTTCGGATACGGTATAAGTTGTTAGGACTGAAAGGAATTTAGATATTTCTACAATGGTATGATACTGTCCACTTTGGGCCTGATCCCTCATGGTTTTACTCTTGGGCTCTCGTAAAAGGCCTCATATCAATGGAAATATCTTTTTTCCTTATAAGCATATGATCTTTCCTATGTGTTTTCGATGTGGGACTACGTTTGCAACCTTCTAACCTCAATAATTCCCCTTAAACAAAGGACCACAAGCCCCCCTCAAACGGAAACCCTTTCCGTTTGAGGTCTGATCCTCAACCCACCAGGACTTTTTGCCCCTCAGTCCACTCGACCTACTAGGATTTCACCGCCTAGTCACAACTAAGACTTCTCTGCCTGGTGTCTGGTCATCTTGATCAAGACATGGGAGCTCACACATCATTTATTCAAGACTTAACCCACATGGTTAGATCTGGATCATGGCTCTAGTTCGTGCTTCTTCTGACGGTTAGTCCGGTGAAGAGCAACCTGACTCTGATACCAATTGTTAGGACTGAAAGGAATTTAGATATCTCCACAATGGTATGACATTGTCCACTTTGGGCCTAAGCCCTCATGGTTTTGCTCTTGGGCTCTCCCAAAAGACCTCATATCAATGGAGATATCTTTTTTCCTTATAAGCCTATGATTTTTCCCATGTGTTTTCGATGTGGGACTATGTTTGCAACCTTGAAATCTCAACACAAGTAGGTGATGGCTCAAGTTTGCATATTACTAATCTTGAAAATATATACATTCATTTGTCCAATCGTACTTTTCACATGCGCAACATCTTTCATGTTCCATCCATTATTAAAAATTTACTCTCTGTACGTCAGTTTTGCCTTGATAACAATATTTTTTTTTTGAATTTCATCATAATCATTATCTTATAAAAGATAGAGCAACAAATACTACTGTGTTTTTTGGGAAAATAAAAAATGATCTCTACTATCTTCAAAATTCTCCAATCAAAGCTTTTATTGGTGAACGCGCAAATAAACCAACCTGGCATGCTTGACTTGGTCATCTTTCCCTTCGTATTGTTCAGTCAATCATACATACGTATGATTTACCTATTTCCTTTACTTCATCTTCATCTCATCAATGTCAGGCATGCATGAAATCTAAAAGTCATAAGTTACCTTTTTCTTCATCTAAACGCGTTTCCGATTTTTCACTTAACATAATTCATTCTAATATTTGGGGTCCTGCACCTATCTTGTCTAACTAAGGTTTCTTAAATTATATTACCTTCATTGATCATTTTAGTAAATACACTTGGCTTTATCCTATGAAAAAAAATCTGATTTATTTGATATGTTCTGTAATTTTCAAAAACAAGTTGAACGATATTTTAATCGCAAAATACTCTCTCTTCATTTTGATTGGGGAGGAGAATATCAAGCTCTTCATCGTCATCTTGTCTCTTGTGGGATTGTTCATCGAATCTCTTGTCCTCACACTCCAGAACAAAATGGCTCTTCTGAGAGAAAACATAGACATATAGTTGAAACTGCCTTAGTTCTTCTTCATCATGCATCGGTTCCATGTAAATTTTGGGATGAAGTTGTTTGTACTGCAGTATATCTCATAAATCAACTTCCTACCCCATTGGTCAATCATAAGGGTCCTTTGGAAAAACTTTATAATCAAACTCCTGAATACACCTTTCTTCGAATCTTTGGTTGCGCATGTTATCCATGGTTATACCCCTACTCTAAACACAAACTTGACTCTCGTTCATTATTATGCGTTTTTCTTGGTTATAGTAATATGCATCATAGGTATCGTTACTTACCTATACGAACTGGACGAATATATACATCACGACATGTTACTTTTGATGAATCTCTATTTCCTTTTTTGGCAACCTCTTCAATCTCTTCTCCAGATACAAATGGTACTTTCTTGATGTCACCCAACATTATCAGAAGAGATGGCATCCTAGGTCCTGCTCCGGAGCTCCCTAACAACTCTCCTATACCATCAGAATCGCCTCAAGTTGCTGCTCCAATCTTAGAAGTCTCACTAGCCGAAGATAATATGCTCTCTAGCTCTGGATCCTCGGATAATACAAGTTCGACAACAAACTCACCATGCCAACTCACTTCCTCATCACCATCAACAAGTGATTCAGATGATAATGCTCCTCGTCGCATGCTTCCCTTAAGTGGCATATATGCACGATGCCCACCAATGGCTACTCGATATCCTCTTCTTCGAGCTCTAGTGGTTTCCTCAAAAACTATTGAATCAACTTGCTTTACGCGGGCAAACAAAGATCCAAATTGGCAGGTTACATAATTTGATACACTTCTTTGTAATGGAACATGGAGCCTAGTTCCACGTACTCCGTCCATGAATGTTGTGGGCTCGAAATGGATATTCCATCTTAAGCATCGAGCTGATGGTTCTCTTGAACGGTATAAAGTTCGACTTATAGCCAAAAGATTTAGTCAACAACTAGGTATTGACTTCAATGACACCTTCAGCCTAGTCATCAAAATTACATCTGTCAGATTATTGTTATCAATAGCTATTAGTTCTAATTGGTCTATCCGACAATTAGACGTTTTTAATGTATTTCTTCATGGTATTCTTGAGGAAACGGTATTTTATGGAGCAACCACCTGGGTTTATTCATCCACAATTTCCATCTCATGTTTGACACCTCAAAAAATCTTTATATGGTCTTCGGCAAGTTCCTCGTGTATGGTTTCATCGATTATCTAAATGGTTACAGGCTTAAGAATTTTCTGATTCAAAAACTGATTCCTCTCTATTCTACAGACATAATGATGAGTCTATGCTATTTTTTCTTATTTATGTGGATGACATTCTATTAACGGGCAATGATCAAAATGGGCATCACAAATTTATTATGCCTTCTCAATCAAGAATTTCCTATTCAAGATTTAGGAAATGCTCGTTTTTTTCTTGGCATTGAACTTATTCCACATGATGAAGGTTATATCCTCTCTTAGAGCAAATATATTACTGGGCTTCTTCAAAGAGCTAAAATGGATGAAGTACGTCCGGTCTCTACACCAATTGCTCTAAATAATGTCTCTGCGCCTTCTTCCTCTTTAGTGATGGTTGATCCCCAGGTTTATCGAAGTATTGTTGAAGCTTTCCAATATGTTACTATCACACACCCTGATATTACGTTTGCAGTAAATCATGCTTGTCAGTTCATGCATACTCCCACTGAACAAAATTGGGAAGGTGTGAAAAGAATACTTCGTTATCTCAAAAGCACTATTCTACATGATCTTCTTTTATATCGACACTTATCTCGAGATTTATATGCCTATAGCGATGCGGATTGGGTAAGTTCTCCTGAAGATAGACGCTCTACTAGTGGATATACAATATTTCTTGGATGAAATCTTATCTCTTGGAATTCGAAAAAGTAACCTATAGTATCTCGTTCAAGCACTGAAGCTGAATATAAAGTTATAGTCAATGCAACGTCAAAAATTATTTGGCTTCAATCCCTTCTTTCGGAACTTCTTCTTGCATCACATATTGCACCAAAAATTTGATGTGATAATATTGGAGCAACATATCTTACATCAAATCAATATTTCATGCTCGTACAAAATATGTTGAAATTGATTTTCATTTTGTTCGAGGGCGTGTAGCAAGCAAACAATTATCTATTTTTTATATCTCTACATAAGATCAAATTGCTGATATCTTTACCAAGTCATTATCCAGACAACGTTTTAGCAAATTATCATGCAAACTCAACGTCAGAGATCTCCCGTTAACTTTGTCGGAGGTAAAATGAGAATAAATTATTGACCAAGTCAAATATTTTTAGATATTTTCCTTATTAATCTGTTAATTGACAATTTCTTTATGAATATGTTAATTAAAAGTTTTCTTATTAATTTTTCATTTGACTAAACATCCTAAGACATTTATAAATTATATATCTCATAAATAAAATTTTTAATTAAAAAAATTATTTTATTATCTCTTCTCTTCTCTTTTTATTTCTTTGCTCTCTCTATACTTTTCTTATTCTAATACCAACGAGTCCGCAACTATCAAATCTACCGTAATAATGACTGCCTACGTGAAAGACGACACCAACAACCCCATCTCTGACGAGAGGAACCTTCCAGCCAACTTCTTCACGGTGGAAGCCGGCCACGTCATGCCTCTTAAGGTCCTTGACTTGGGACTCGTCTACAATATCTCTCCAACGGACTATTATCCATACCTTTGCGACCTTGGCTACAGTGACTAACGTGATGAACATCGTCCACTGCAAAATCAATTGCTCATCAATCAAGAGTATCCAAGAAGGAGAGCTCATCTATCCTTCCATCACCGTCCGATTGAGGGTGAGCAAGGAAAGAACAGTGACTTTCACGAGGACCTTGACCAAGTACCAACGTCGGCGAGGCAGCAGTGACTTACTAGGCAAAGTTGGGCTTGCCTGACGTGTTATCGACACGTGTAGTTCCGAGAAGCTTAAGCTTCAAGGAGGTTGACGAGAAGAAGAGCTTCATGATCAGTTTCAAGCGAAGGAGTGACTATGGCGCATTGTCACCGACTCTCAAAGGGCAATTGAGATGGGTTTCCGACAAGGCATGTGGTCAGAAGTCCAATCTCCATCATTCGGGAGTCGGGGTGATGATAATGATAATATAGCAGAATGATCCGTGCTCTTGAATTGATCCAAGCGTTTCAATTTTATATGCATAATTTTTTTTATTTTTAACTTCAAGATTATGCCAATTAAATTTTATCTTTAAAATTTAGGAATTAGGTTATAATATTTTGTAAGTACTCCGAGATAATTTTGATGTGATCAACCGAATTAAATTAGGTCCTGTGAGTTTGATGCTTTGTGTTTAAGTGTGTAGAAGCTTAAGAACACAAGAAGTCGAGCGAAAGACGTAACGATTAAAAAGAATGGCAGGAAAAGGGAGTCAACGGGCTCGATGCATCCGAGAGACGAGAAGACTACGGAAGAGTACATTGGTAGACAAGAAGAGCATGCACAACATCCGAGGGATGAGAAGCCACGGAGGAAGACTCTTTGAGGAGAAGATCGAAAGTTAGGTTTGAGTGAGTTCAACTTCGAAAAATCAGAAATCATCCAAAAACACTAGAAGACTGATCAACCAAAGGTTGACCAGAACCAAATGAACCAGGCACTCGAGTCAACTCGGGCGCCCAACCATACAAGCGCCCAAGTCGACTCAAGCGCCCGAGTGAACTCGGGCGACTAGCTAAACAGGCATCCGATTGCAACTTGGATCAACGTTGACCAGCCGTTGCGCAGTGGATCAACGGTTGTGCCATACAAGCACCCGAGAACAACTTCTATCGATTTTCAACCATTGCGCAGTGGATCAACGTTGACCAGAACATAGGCGTTCCTATTCAACACAGGCGCCCGAGATGTGTCACGTCAGTAGCGGATAAGGTTGTCCAGGGGCTATCAATAGACCCCTTAAGTTCAGAAAGAAAAATAACTCTGTAATCACTTTCTAATTCTATTTTGTGCTTTCAACAAGTGTAAGAGATTTCTCCACATATGAAAGAGTATTTTAGTTATTGATTGTCTTGGATTAATAATCATCCAAGTTACAAACCAAGTAAATGTCTTTGAGTGTTTTACTATTTTTCTTAAGTTATTTTATGAATTGCTCTTATTTACTTAACTAACTGTATCTTTATTAAAGAACAACCAAAGATTTTGTTTTAATTTGCAAAGCTATTCACCCCCCCCTAACTGGCCGACACGATCCCCCATGTTCAAGCTAAAAAAAATTAAGACAAAAAAAAATCAGTACTCACCGAGTATATATTTAAAGTATCTAATAGTATTTTTTGTTTATTTTTATTAACTTTTGGATTAAGCTAATTTGATTTTAATTTTTGAATTTAGGAATTGAGTTATAATGTTCAAGTGAAAAAATAAAAATAAAAATTTCAAATGCTCATGAGATATTGCACCTGAGATTCATGCGCCAAGGATTAAGTTAATTTAAGATTTAAGAATTAAATTATAATAAATTTAAGTTAATAAAATTTTAATCTTTAAGGTTTATATTTATCTTTTACATTATAATATTAAAATAAAAAAATTTAAATATTTTATAGATTCGGATTTTCTTCATTATAATGTTAAATGCCAAATTATATTATTTATATTTAAGATTTAAAAAATGATTAAAAAAACATAGAAGAAGAATCCGAACGCCTGAATTTGTATTTAGGACGCAGTAATTTGTACAGTCAGGAGATCTACATATATAGTAGAAGAATCCGGACGTCTGAATTTGTAATTGGGACAAGTAACGTGTACAGTCAGGAGAACCCTCTCTCTCTCTCTCTCTCTCTCTCTCTCTCTATATATATATATATATATATATATATGAACCATAACCTTGTATGCAAGAGGAAAGGAACTGAGTATATATATATGCATACTAGACCAAAGTTTGGAACCATAACAATATCTTCTGTCAGTCTCTGTGATGGATCCATTATGTTTAGACTATGATTGTTGAATGGAATGTCATTCTTTGCACAATCTAATGCAATGTTTGGAGGACAACATGATCCTTCAAATGGAACGTTGAGTTCATGTGATTCATTCTATAGCATGAGTGCGAACCGGACTACCTCTACTTCTTCCACATAATATTTCATGCCTATTCCAAAGCCTAGAACCAAGTTAAATACTTTGGACTAATCAAACAAATAGACCATATTGATTGGGCAAAAAATAAAACAATGGGTTCCAAGGTGCCAAAAGGGGCAACCAAACCAAATGAGTAAGGAGAGTCAGACAAGTCAACTTGGATGGGTCGACCAAGTGGTCCGAATAGGCCATTGTCGCTAATACATACACCATTGTCAAACTCATGAGTGGCGACTTATGAGTTTCTACAAGCCATTGATCAAGACTAGAGTCTTCTTAGATGTAGGCATGTGCAAGTAATGATACAATAATCATAAATTTTGAACAAGTTGGATCAATAATAATCCCTAAGCTGATGTCAATAACTCACAGATTTGTCTATATTCAAGACAGCACATCAAAATTAGAGATTGAATCAAACAGCATCCTATAGAAGGATAACACGACTTGCATGGCTGATATGTATATTTTGGATATCCAAATCGGTAGTCTTACATAGAGGTCGCAGGCAGTATTCCCGTAGCCAACCGCAAATAATTGGAGCAATTATGATGATGATGATGATGACTGGTTCAGGGCATCTTTCAATTTCTTTGACATCGTCTTTTATGTATCTTCTTGATGAGACGCCTTACGCAAGTCTTACTATCCCAATTGGACTTAACAAGCCTCTGGTACCGGCGAATCACTCTCCTCGCAATCAAGGTTCCTTTCTTTTTCCTCTGCCTTGGTGGACCAAGTGGTGAAGTTAGGGTTGCTGGTTGATTAAGAGACACAGTAGGCACATCCCATGATACATGTTGTGACCAGTGCCTGTGCAGGGCATTATACCCATCCATCCTTCTCATCAGTTCCTACCAAACAAACAAACATATTAAGACGATCAGGAATGGTTCAGACTCAGCACATAAACTAACAGATGAAATCCACACCTCCACTCTCTCCTCCATAGCGGAAAGCCGGGTCCTCATATTATCCTCTAGATAGCGTACTGAGTATTCAAGGGCCTCCAACCTTAGGGTAAGGTTGTGAAACTGCAAATATCAGGAAAGAATGTGTATAAAAGGTTACCATAGATAGTGCACATAAACACTGCATTAAAGATTTAAGCTTTGATGTTAAGAGTTGCTACTGCTTCTAAGTCTGCAATTGATTATATCAGCGGCACGAATGATCTTGTTCAGCCTGTAAAACATATTATTAAAGACACTTGCAGACTGCACCTCAGAAGCTGAAACTTCACTCGGTTGTGTTGTTTCCTCTGGCTGCAAGCTTGCATTCACATCCTCCATGATGACCTTTTAAAGATAAAGGGTTAGCGTTATAGAAGAAGGTGGATAAGAAAAAAGTACAGCTCAACCAAACAAAAGTTATTATCATCTAAACTGTTTTCCTTTCACCTAGAGCATTTTCAATTTGAAGTTTTGAGCTAATCTTGATACAGATGGATGATGGTTAGAAATTTTAGTTCTCATTAGACAAAATAAGCATAACATTGTAGTCCTTTTCCTTGAGGGGAAAATAAATCTCACAATTGGATAAGGAACTAGAAACAACTAAAATTTAAGCTGATAAAGCCTAGAGAACATGAACAAGAAAAAGAAAACATTGGAAATAGAAATCAAGATAACCATTGAAAATGCCTCACAAGATCAATGTGACGCCAGAATATATTAATACTTCTGCTACAATACTACCTCTGATCCCAAATAAATAAGCACCTAATCGTTCCTAGTTCAACATAGCGCTCATTGGAAAATCTGCAGAAATGTGAAGATGGGAAATCACAGCTTCCACCGCACATCAATTACCACGGGCATTGATTCCCTTACAAAAAGAAAACTAAACCCGTAAATCTACGATATCACAGTTGAGAAAGGGGGAAAAAACTCGACAAGAATCCATAGTGCACTTTAAAAGCGTTCGAATCCATTGACATCTCATAACAAATAGAAGGAAAAGACCCGATTTTGTTCGGGACGAAACTCTTTCATGTCCTCAACCTAGGGTTTCAAGCCAACAACAGCGCAAAAAATCTGCCAGCGGGTCAAGGAAGCAATTTTCTATATTAAAACCTCGCCGGGACCAAACAAGACCACAGAAAGCATGCGGAATATATGGAATTTCGAAGGAAGTGAAGCCGGTGGTCAGGGGCATGCACGCAAGGAGAAGATCTACCGTAGAAGAAATCACCGAGAAAAGAATCGAGGGTTGAAGCGCGTCGGCGATGATCGCTCGTCGAACTCGAAGAGATGAAATCCAGCCAGAGTTGAGAAGGGATCGCGGATTTGGGAGTGAACCCTCGACGAGGGCTCGCTACTCTTTTGCGGCTTCCACGTGAACGGGCACACACATGGCCAGTGGGAACCGCTAGATATTGCCGGTGTATATAATAATAAATATAATAATAATAATAATTTCATAAAAAAATAAAAAGATAGTCTTATTTTATCTTTAAAACATATTTTTTATTTTTATATTTTAATAGTTTGTATCAAAAAATTTATAATTATAATGAAGTTAATTAAATTAATAAATATATTCATATATAACAATTTTAAGTAATTTATTAAGCAGTTTTGTTTTACATTATAATAAATTTTGGTCTGAGATGAGATGTACTTTTATTTGTTTAAAAAAAAGGAATGTTCTTTTAATCATAATAAAAATAAGTACATTTTTAATTCTCCTTCTTATTATTAAAAAGATGATGACAAAGAAAGAAGAACCTTGTAATAAAGGTAATTTAATGATACCCCCTAATATTTAATATCTCCTCAAAGATTTATGAATGTTATTAAAATATTCTCTCCGTTAATGAAGGAACTACTTAAATAATAATTAAAACAGATAAAATAAATATTTTAATAGATAAAAAATTAAAAAAAATTAACATCAAAAAAAGCATTTTTCTTTCTACTTTTGTATCATCATCATCAATATCCTCCCCAAAAGAACAAGTTTTACTATTCAGTATTTGATTTGACAAGCCCGCCTAAACAAATTAAGTATCAAATTTTATCGCCCCAATGTACAACGTGATGGTAAGATATAGATCAAACTCTCATGTAACAAGAGTTCAAAATTTACACAGAGGCACCTTATATATTCATGGTATTTGAATTACTCGTAATTATGAACCGTACATCATGACTTATACGTACTTTTTAAATTTATCCTGATAGTAGGTGAAAAAATTCTTTGGTTCTGGTCGATTACTATTCCGGAAGTGAATGACGTGAACGATAAGTCACCGTAGTGTGGCCTTGAGTGATGACGAAGGAGGATGTTTGTGTCTGCGAGAGTAACACGAGTGTTAAGGGGATACACCGGAAGGAGTTTCGGCGGAGTCCTCTCCGACGTTCAAGTCAGAGATTATTCAAGGATAAAGCAGGAGCAAGAAGAATCAAAATACTAGAGTTTCAAAGATCCCCCTTACCTAGGGACCTAAGCACCTTATACAGTCGCTATTTTTTTCCTTCGGGTGCTCACACATTGTTGTAACCGCCTCTCCTGCTCCCATGTCTTATGCTTCATGGTCGCCTACCAGCTGTCGTTCACTCGAAGCTACTAATAACGGCTACCGCCTATATTAAATCATGTGTTGCGAGTCATAACTGTCGGCCCACATTCTTATTGGGGGAGGGGATGCTTGAAACGGTCGCCGCCTATCTTAAATGTGTCATTATCGTTGTTAACGATAAACTTCTGCTTGTCCGTCCTCTCTCTCTCGAGCTGATCTCGGGCTCCGCTCTCTGAGTTAAGCTCGGGAACTCTTAGTGCCCGAGTTGGTCTCGGGCACACCTCTCCCGAGGTGGTCTCGAGAACCCCAACTTTTCCGAGGTGGTCTCGGGAACATCTTTACCGAGGTGGTCTCGGGAACCTTAGACCGAGTTGGACTCGAACACTCTTTACCCAAGCTGATATCGGACTTTTTCTCTCGAGTTGGTCTCAGGCTATTTCCTCCCGAGTTGGTCTCGGGGACTCTCTTGAGCACTTCTCTCCCTCCTAGTCATGGCACGCAGCCTTCTCGCGCCACATGTTCACCTTCGGCTACTCATCTCGATCACAAGTCCCCCCTTTATGTCTAATCACAGGAAATTTGTCTGACTGATTGGACTTATGGCGTGTCGGGAGACAAGTGTAGATAGAATGTGCAGCTAACATTTCTTATTCCTTAATGACTTTATGAATCCTAGGAATCTAAACATTCGCCCTAGGACACGAACTAATCGTTTGAATTGGTCTCAAAAGTTTCACGAGTTTCAATGCCTTGCGATGATGGATGTCAATTACTCATTAAGAGTGCATGGGGCATCTTAATGACAAGAAATCATTTTCTAATGCCACGTGGCAAGATCTCCTTGGGGCGCCTGTCTCTCGATATACTTAATCAAGGCATACTAACTGACGGTTATAATGAGTCACACACTTCGAGATCCACAGCAAACTCCCCCATGCGTCGCACATGCTCCTGCATAAAAAATGTTCCCTTTATAAAAGAGGAAGCGAAGATGGTCATCCGCCTTCTTGCACCGTCGACTCTCGGAGCTTGCTACCTCTGCTTATGGTTTACAGATAACATCCAATTTATGGTTTAAATATTTAATATTTATCTAAAGAATTGGTCAGTTGAAAAGTTCATCTGCACGTTGATAGAACGTGTAAGTTATCTAAAACTGATTATTAGAAATGGTTCTCTTTCTCCTTATAAAAGAATAACACAGAGGTCATTATCTATCAATCAAAGGGAAACAACTCTGTGTATAAAGATAAGAGAAGAAAGAGAAATCGATTTCTTAGTGCTTCTACAGAGAGACATCTATGACTACTCAAGGTACAATTCTATCGTATATGAATAATGGTGTGATAATCATGAAGTTCTAAGATCCATGAGTTTTTAATCTCATCAAGTTTTTCAACATCTCATGAATTTTATATAATTAACATTATAATTAACATCTTGTTGTGATGAAGGGACTAAGGAGAACCGCCAGTTTATATGTTCTGCAAGGATCCACAGTAATAGGTGATGTTGCCGTCGCAAGGTCGTCTATGTCTGATTCTGATGTTACAAGACTTTGGCATATGCGTTTGGGTCATATGAGTGAGAATGACATGGTTGAATAGAATAAGAGAGGACTCCTTGATGGTCAAAGTATTACAAAGCTAAAGTTCTGCGAGCACTGTATTTTTGGCAAGCAGAAAAGAGTCAAGTTCTTAATTGACATTCATAACACAAAGGGTAGCTAGACTACATTCACTCTAATTTGTTGGGGCCTTCTAGAGTAGCATCGAAAGGTAGTGCACTCTATATGTTGACTATTAATATTGATGATTTCTCAAGAAAGTTTGGGCATTCTTTTCAAAACATAAGAGTGATATTTTTACTACCTTTAAGGAGTGGAAGGTCATGATTGAGAAGCAGACAGGGAGGCAATTGAAGCATCTTCGAACTGATAACGGATTGGAGTTTTGTTCTGATGAGTTTAATGTCTTATGCAGAGCTGAAGGTATTGTAAGATATTATACAGTTCGGCATACTCCTCAACTGAATGGTGTAGCAGAGAGGAAGAATAGGACTTTGATGGAGAAGGTGCGGTGTATGCTTCTTAATACTGGCTACCGATGTTTTTCTGGGCAGAAGCTGCTGCATATGCCTGTTATCTTGTCAATCGCTCTCCATCAACTGCTATTAAAAGGAAAACTCCACAAGAGGTATGGTCTGTTACTCTTGCTAGTTATTCTGATTTGAGAATTTTTGGATGTCCTACATATGCTCATGTTGATAATGGGAAGTTGGAGCCTCGTTCGGTGAAGTGCATATTTATAGGCTTTAGACAAGCAGTGAAGGGATACAAACTTTGGTGTCCAGAGACCGGGAAAGTCATCATCAGTAGAGATGTTGTCTTTGATGAGACTAGCATACTTCAGGGGTCTCCAACTCTCCATCTAAAACTCCTTTTGAGAAAGATAAGCAGAAGACAAACACACAGGTGGAGATTGAGATTGGACCGATATCTACAAAGACTACTCCAGAGCCTATTTTAGATGTTGTGGATGGAACGAGCTCATCACAAGCACCTTCACAATATTCCATTGTGAAAGATAGGCCTCAGAGAGAAATTAGACGCCCTCAAAGATATGCAGAGGCTGATTTAGTCGCTTATGCTTTAAACGTGGCTGAGGAGATTGATTCCGGTGAAGAACCTGAGACGTATTCAGAAACAATTAGCTGTAATAATTCTGGTAAGTGGATAATTGCTATGCAGGAGGAGATGGAGTCACTTGGTAAGAACGACACATGTGACTTGGTGAAATTACCTAAGGGTAAGAAAGTTGTTCGCTGAAAGTGGGTATTTAAAAGAAAGAAGAGGTGGAGAATGTTCTTTTGAAGATTTGTGGAATTCACGTCAAGGTGGAGATTGTTAGAGTTTGGTGGCCCGAATTCAGTTTGATCCGGGCTAAAAAGATCGCGGTGCGATATAAAAGAGAATAAATTGACCAAGTCAAATATTATTAGATATTTTCTTAGTAATATGTTAATTGATAGTTTCTTAATGAATCTGTTAATTAACAATTTCCTTATTAAATTTATTATTAGATATTTTCCTTATTAATATGTTAATTAACAGATTCTTTATAAATTTGTTAATTAATAGTTTTGTTATTAATTTTTTATTTGACTAAGTATCCTAATGTCTTTATAAATTGTGTATCTCATGGACAAGTTTTTTCAATCAAGAAAGTTATTTTGTTACCTCTTCTTTCTTTCTCTCTACCTCTCTTTTCTCTTTACTTCTTTTTACTTTATCAGAGCCACTAACTTTGTATTTCACCGTTCATAGTGATTTTTCCTCCTCTGCCCGTAGTTTTTCCCGTCAAGGGTTTTCCACGTAAATCTTGTGTGTGTTCTCTACTGTTCTTATTGTCATTTTTTCGTGCTAATCTCGTTTCAATAAATTAAGTTATATTTGGCGTGGCTGAGATGGCACCACCGATCGATAACCTATAGGAACATTAGCTTGTAAAGATAATTGTGTTATCGTGGAGGGAGCACCGAGCTCTTCTGTGCTTCCTACCTTTGTCATTCCCATGGAGGCCCGTAAAAGGAACAATTGTGGACCCAAAAGAGACATTAGGCGAAGCCCATTGTTCCGCACTAATTGTTCCCGGCGGGACCATGTTGAGAGGATTAGGGAATTCAAATCCAATGAACCTTTCTTGGTTTGCCATTGTTGGTGCCTCAACACTTGCCTGTAGCACCATGTTGGCTTGATTGTGATGGTTCGACAATACTCTCGGTCCTCCCAAATACAAGGAAGGTGTCGCTACATAATTCAAATTGTTGTTCATATTATTTCTTGTCGCGGGAATTTCATGCTCATCGTGACCTTCGTAGGTCGTCAACACTATCTTGTTATCATGCAGTGCCCGATCTATGTGCTTCCTCTCTATGCATTCGCTATAAATGCACCTGTAGTAACTCCTGCAACATCCAAAATTAGAATCAATCATCTTTTCCTTAGCCTAAACAACAAAAGAACAATGTTACTTCATCCTTAAATAGTTACCTTGGTTTTGAGTTTCCTTTAATAACCTTTTGCATGTACTTTCGTCAATGAAATCCATCATCAAAAACTTCATGGTAGCTTTCTACCACAATCGTATATTTCGGTTGGCAAGCGGATCTAGCAGATGAGCTCATTTCAACCGTATCAATGTACTGATCTTGGTTCCTAAAATAATTAAACAGCATCATATTAGAATTCCATGAACAAAAATAAAAAAGAACTACATATTAACATTTGAAGGCGAATGACCTTTCTCTTAAGCTATAATCATTTATGGCCATTTGTTTTGTTAAATAATTACTTACATGATCGCTATAGGGGTTTGCTTTAGGGCGGTTGTGTAAGCCCTTATAGATTATTTCCGTGACATGACCTTTGCTAGAGTATTCTATCTTCTTCGTCACATTGCAAATTGAATGTCTGCATTTGTAGTAGCTCCTCGAAAACTTGCTATTTACACATATTTTTGGCCATACATCCTCCAATTGTATCCATCCGGGGGTAGATGTTTTGCATTCGTCACCAAAGCTTACCTCGGCGGTGGCTTAGCGATAAATGCCACAACCTCAACTTCCTTAGAATGATCACTTAGCACCAAACTAGCATTGTTTCTTTGTTGATTTTCATCGATAACATTCTTGCCTTTTGTATCTTGTGTCCTTTCCGATGAAGCAATCATAGAAATCACATAATTTTTCTGTTCAACCATCATACATAAGCTTTTTCAAAAACAACTATACATAAACTACAACACAATCTAAAGACATAACAAACAATACTAATTCAAGAAGATCCTCAGACCCCATCATTTGAACATAATTATCTAAAGTGTGAAGGATTAATGTATTAATCTAAAAAAGAAAAATAATAATTAGAATAAACAAACTATTTATTTTTGAAATAATAAATATTAAAAATAACTATACACAAACTATAACACAATTTAAAGACTTGGCAAGCAATATCGATTCAAAAAGATCGGTAAGGGTTGCTTGAACATAATATCAAGTGAAAATGATTGAATTATCCTAAAAAATGAAAAAAAAAAACACTAATCAAAATGCACAAACTATTTGTTTTTGAAATAACAAATATGAAAAACAACTATACACACCTATAACACAATCTAAAGACATAGCAAGTCATACTGATTCAAAAAGATCCTCAAACCTCACTTACAATACTATTGCTTGAAATTTCTTCTTCAACATCATTCTCTCCTTAACAATTCTTTGAAGTCGCCTCTTTGAAGTTACCTCTAGAACACACTTCTACTTTCAACTCCCTCTTTTGCAATCGCAGCAAAATACAATAAAAGGTTCA
This sequence comes from Boesenbergia rotunda, assembly GCA_024364735.1. Lineage (NCBI taxonomy): Eukaryota > Viridiplantae > Streptophyta > Magnoliopsida > Zingiberales > Zingiberaceae > Boesenbergia > Boesenbergia rotunda. Next base: position 155,535 of record JAGFNQ010004298.1, read on the forward strand.
TGCTGAGTCGATTTGTGCAAGGCAGGAAGAGATATATAGGGTGAGAGAAGCTGAGAATACCTATATTCGAACCATAATCTATTATTTTAAAACCAAAACTATGAAAAAGTGGTTCGAATGTCTCGGAAATCTAACTGTGATCATATATATACTAAGAAAATAACAATGTTTATACCAAAAAAAGTAAAAATTTATATATATTGATCCTGTCGACAAGCGAAGACCGGTTCTCACTCGGATGACTCGGTTTGACCAAGACGACCCGGTCTGCTGTAACTCGGAGGTCGGGCTCGAGTAGGGTTAAGACCCCTAGTCACTCGGCTCGGACCCAAATGGGGCTCACAAAGTAGTGGCGTGGTTGCAAAATGGCAGCAATCCCCCCTTTGGAGCCCCAAGGGGAGTTTATATAGGGGAGGGGAAGCTCTTTGCCTTGTCAGAACTGTCATGTCTCATTAAGGAATGGTCAGTTGGCAGATTGAACTAATGACAGCCTTAGCTGCTCTGTGAGACTGCCACAGTCGCCTGACAGTCTGTCTAGGTTGCCCCCTCTGACCCCCATTAATGTTGGCGGCTCTGTCAGGTCATGATTATGTCAAAAATCCTCTTCTGATAATAGAGAGATTCGGATGATCTTTAGGGTCGGCCACCCTGGGTCTGTCACTCTGGGTCGACCACCCTGGGTCATCCATCCTGGGTCAGCCACCCTGCCACTCGGGGTCGGCCACTCGGCCAGTCGGGGTCGGCCACCCTGTCACTCTGGGTCAGCCACCCTGGCACTCTAGGTCAGCCATCCTGGGTCAGCCACCCTGGCACTCTGGGTCGACCACCCTGGGTCATCCACCCTGGGTCAGCCACCCTGCCACTTGGGATCGGCCACTCGGCCACTCGAGGTCGGCCACCCTGTCACTCGGGGTCGGCCACTCGGGGTCGGCCACCCTGTCACTCTGGGTCAGCCACCCTGACACTCTGGGTCGGCCACCCTGGGTCGGCCACCCTGCCACTTGGGATTGGCCACTCGAGGTCGGCCACCCTGTCACTCTGGGTCGGCCACTCGGGGTCGGCCACCCTGTCACTCTGGGTCGGCCACTCTGGGTGACCCGGACCGGGAGACCTATTGCTTACCGAACACTCATGAAGAGATATGACAAAACGCTTCTGCTTTATCCCAACTAAACTTTCCCGACCGATGATCCCCGACCGCTAAAGTTCTCGGCCGGGTAGGTCTGCTCGGGTGCCACTGATTGGGCCCCATCTCAAGTTGCTTCGAATCCTGATCCTTTTAGCCAGATCAGTATATAGCCACTAATCCGATACTGAACCCGACCCACTTTGTCTGATCTAGACCCAATCCGACCGGGCCCCTAATCAGCTCCAGAAACTTACCCGACCGGATCATATATAAATAATATTATTAAAAATTTAGTAGACCGTGGACCTCGGGCCCTCATATAAATCCGTTTTTGTGTTTATGTACTATAAATGTCGTGCTATACATGTTTCTAGGTTTTTAAATTTGAGCATGCTTCTACGTGCTTACATATATTAATTTTTTAGATAGTCCTTAAAATAAATAATGCCCCTATATTTATTATATATATATATTTTAAAATATATAAAATTATTTATGAGTTTATGGATTTGGTTGGCTTGTTAAAATTTTCAATTTTAAAACACCGGTTTTTAATTTCTTGAATTTATCAAAAATATTAATTCTAAGATTTAAAATAGTAATATTATAAGTAATACTATAATTAGTCTTATAAATGATATTTACAAAATTTAGATTTATTCACAATTTATTTTTTTTAATTAAAAATAGAAAAATTAATTTAATATAGTTTAATATATCCTACAAATTATAAAAAATCATTAGTAAAATTTTTTATTTTTAATATTTGTTGTTTCTTTTAAATATATACTTGACATATTTTTTAGTAAATGAATATAATCGAATATCTACATATTGTGTGGAAGATTAATTAAAAAAAGGTGATTTGTTATTTATTTATTTTAATATGAAATTTAGATGAACAATGAATATTTAATTATTTTTATGTCATTTATTTTAAAATATCAGATATATAAACTCACTAAAATATTTTTTACTAATTCTATTTGAGATATGTTAATTTAAAATAAAGATAACGTTATCCAAACCCAATTATCCCTATATTTTAGCATGCATTTTGGGCATTCATCCGGTAAAATCCTTCTATTAGTAGTTAATAAATAATTTGATTATTTTTAATTGCATAACTAGACTTTAACTTTAAAATAAAATAAAATAAAATCTTTAAAACGTTACAAATAACATTTAATGGATTTTAAGTAGTTAGAGATATTTAGTAGGTCGCCTATTTTTACTCTACATTTTTAATTTCTAAATTTTCACGTGTGTGTGTGTTGTGTGTGTGTGTGTGGACGCGCGCGCGTATGATCAACTCAAAGTGATGTAGCTTTTCTATTCTTTCTTTGTTTTTGATAGAGAAGATTAATATCAACAAAGTGGTAGTTCGTTGTGTTCTTCGACATCTCTCTTCCTTAAATTGGGTATATTTTTTACAAAACTAATTCTTAATATACTTTTATTTTTTATGTTTTTAATAATTACATCGTTCTTTTCTATTTTGTTGTTGTTGTTTTGTGATTGCCATCAGAATCTTGATTTTTTTTGTAGGGTTTTGTTCTTAATTTTAGTTCACAATGTTGTTTCTGCAAGATCAGTAAATGATTAGTAAATGATGGATGATTTCAATCCCTCAATGTATGATGACGATGATGATCTAGTCAAAGATTTATCATTTTGGCAATTCAGTGACCAAAGTGTGATCGAAAGAATGATGAGTTTATCGGATATTATTGGATATGATTTTGCGAGGCGAAATCAAAGTACCATCGATCGATGAAAGTCATATTTGACTTCAAAATCGAAATCTACGTTTCGCGTAGATAAATCTAGACTATTAATTTGCTCAAAACCAATTACGGGTGAATGAGAAATTAAGTGTTTAAAGTCATGCTCAAAATAGCGTTAAGGAGAAAGATGGGGATTAGTCCCACATCGCTAATTGGCGAAAGCCAATGTTTCCTTATATGTGTTGCTGTGCGTTTGCAGTCAATACAAAAAGCACAGGTGCTCTCTACCCTTGGGCGAGCAGGTGCTCGCACCTGCGAGCCCGCCACCCGCCACGCGCGCACGCGCGCAATGGGCGCTTTGTTGGCGCACTTCGAATCCAGCGGACGAGATTAGATTGAGTTAAAATCTCTTCGGATCTAACGAACCAGATTAAAAGTCATCTGAAGAGTTATAACTCTTCAGATCTAATGGCTGGATCAGAACCCTTTAAAGGGTTATGAACTGATGGTTCGGATCAGTCCTCGCCAAGGGTCACTTGCCTCTTCACTACTATATAAAGGATCCCTCCTTTGAAAATATTCATTCATTCAATCATTCGAAGCATTCAAGCATCTAAGCATTAGAGAGCTCTTCGTCTGCATCGAGAGTCCAAAAATCCTACGGAAAGGTTCGCCGGTCTCGGAATTTGAAGTGCTACTATTCCGAGACGACGTCGTTGTATCTTGGGAACGAATTGCTGCTATCCGTGAGCACCATAGCGGAGCAATATCGTTTTACGGAGATAGTGTCCAACACTAGCCTCGACGTAAACAAATTCAGTTTGCTACCTCCCGGCAGCAACCTCCCGAAAGTTCCGACGGTCGAGTAAAATCGACTAAGTCAAATACTGCGGAGATTACAAAAAGGTCACAGGACCGCCAACAGATATTTCACCGATTCTTAAGAATCAAGCTGTAGTTGCAGGTTCCAATTCTCATGGAGCCGACCTTCACATGGACACGCCACCACCCTTAAACCGCTACTTCCCTACAAACTACTGTGATTTTCAGACTTTAGACCCGATATCCTTTTCGAATCTTGATGCTTTGAGGTAAAATTTCAGAAATTGCATGTAACATTACAAATTTCAGAAACAAGAGGTTTGATAGCCTATACACCTCATGGTGGACACCTTATGAGCACTATGTGTATTTTTTTAATTTCTTTAGCTTAAATACTAAATCCTAACACTAAGCTCTAAAAAAAATACATTTTGTGCTCACACAGTGTGCATCATATGATGTGTAGTCTATTATTTTTTTTCGCCCCTACGGACATGATGCGATTGGTAATGATTTATTTAGGTGATCCCTTACTTCTCGGGTTCGATTCATCCTAGTAGAGCGCGCAGTATGTTGACGGAAGAAATCGTCACAAGCTGTTGCGTGGTCGGGCCATCGGGTACCGATATCATCAATGGTGAAGTCGTCAGTGTCTCCGTCCCACGATTTACCCTCATTGTCCGGTGGGGACTCTCATTGAAGGTTGTGGGGCAGGGCCGGTCAGCCAAGCGGATTAGTCAGACGCAAGCCTGGATACCCCTTGTAAATAAAAAAAATATTATTATTTTTTTAGGATAATGCAAGCCTTTCCGCTTGCAATTATGTTCGACCTATAGGGTGTGAGGATCTTCTTGAATCGGTATTGCTTGCTATGTCTTTTGATTGCATTTTAGTTTGTGTTTAGTTGCAAATAGTTTGTTCATTCTGATTATTATTTTTTCTTTTTATAGGATAATGCAATCCTTCCACTTTAGATTATGTTCAAGAGAAGGTTCAGGAATGAGGATCTTCTTGAATTGATATCCCTTGCTATGTCTTTAGATTGTGTATATTTATTTTTAATATTTGTTATTTAAAAAATAAATAGTTTGTTCATTTGATTATTGTTTTTTCTTTTCTGTAGGATAATGCAATCCTTTCCGCTTCAAATTATGTTCAAAAGAAGGGGTCTGAGGATCTTCTTGAACTAGTATCCCTTGCTATACCTTTAGATTGTATGTAGTTGTTTTTAATATTTATTATTTAAAAAACAAATAGTTTATTCATTTGGTTGTTGTTTTTTCTATTCGTAGGATAATGCAATCCTTTCTACTTCAGATTATGTTCAAGAGAAGGGGTTTGAGGATCTTCTGGAATTGGTATCCCTTGCTATGTCTATAGATTGTGTATAGTTATTTGTAATATTTGTTATTTAAAAAATAAATAGTTTGTTCATTTGGTTGTTGTTTTTTCTTTGTTAGGATAATGCAATCGTTCCCACTGATCAGATTATATTCAAGCGACGATGTTTGAGGATCTTTTTGAATTGGTATTGCTTGCTATGTCTTTATATTGTGTTATAGTTTGTGTATAATTATTTTTAATATTTGTTATTTCAACAGCAAATAGTTTGTTTATTCTAATTATTAATTTTTTTCTTTTATAGGATAATGCAATCCTTCCAACTTTAGATTATGTTCAACCGATGGGGTCTAAGGATCTTTTTGAATCGGTATCACTTGCTAAATCTTTAGCTTTTGTTATAGTTTGTGTATAATTACTTTTAATATTTATTATTTCAAAAAGAAATTATTTGTTCATTCTAATTATTTTTTTTCTTTTTTAGGATAATGCAATTCTTCCCACTTCAATTATGTTCAAGCAACGGGGTTTGAGGATCTTCTTGAGTCGGTATTGCTTGCTATATCTTTAGATTGTGTTATAGTTTGTGTATAATTGTTTTTAATATTTGTTATTTCAAAAACATATAATTTGTTCATTTTGATTATTGTTTTTTTAGGATAATGCAATTCCTCCCACTTCAAATTATGTTCGAGCGATGGTGTTTTAGGATCTTTTTGAATCAATATGGCTTGCTATATCTTTAGATTGTGTTATAGTTTTAGTATAGTTGTTTTTCAGATTTGTTATTTTAAAAATAAATAGTTTGTCCATTTTGATTATTATTTTTTAATTTTTTAGGATAATGCAATCCTTTCCACTTCATTTTATGTTCAAGCAACGACGTATAAACATCTTTTTGAATCGGTATCGCTTGCTATGTTTTTAACTTGTGTTATAGTTAGTGTATAAATATATTTAATATTTGTTATTTCAAAATTAAATACTTTTTTGATTCTAATTATTATTTTTCTTTTTTAGAATAATGCATTAATCCTTCACACTTTAGATAATTATGTTCAAACGATGGGGTATGAGGATCTTCTTGAATCAGTATTGCTTGTGATATCTTTAGATTGTATTGTAGTTTATGTATAGTTATTTTTGAAAAAGCTTAAGTTTGATTGTTGAATAGAAAAATTATGCGATTTCTATGATTGCTTCATCGGAAAGGACACAAGATACAAAAGGCAAGAGTGCTATCAATGAAAATTAACAAAGAAACAATGCTAGTTTGGTGCTAAGTGATCATTCTGAGGAAGTTGAGGATGTGACATTTATCGCTAAGCTACCGCCGAGGCAAGCTTTGGCGACAAATGCAAAGAAACTACCCTCGGACGGATACAATTGGAGGTAGACCCGACCCCGGGCCGGGTCCAACCCGGACCCGGCCTGGAACTGGCCCGGTGGCCCGTTGACTCGGTTCGCCGGGCCGAACCGGAATCGACCCGGCAAGATGCCGGGCCAGTTCCGGTTCCAGGCCCCAGAAACCGCGAACCGGCGGTTAACTGTCGGTTCGCCTGAACCAACGGTTAACCGTCGGTTCGCCTGAATCGACGGTTAACCGCCGTCAGTGCCGTTGGAGGGTTTTTTTTTAATTTTTTTTCTTTTTTCGACGGATGAGATCATTTGACCGTTTTTTTATCAATGACTATGATTTAGTGACCGTTATAATCCGAACTCTATAAATAGGGAGCTCATTTCATCATTTTCACACACAACACAACTTCTCTTCTCTCAATCTCTCATTCTCAACTCTCTAACTCTCAACTTCTCTCCGCATTCTTCATTTTTCGACGATAATGGAAGGAGGTCACGGAGCTTCATCATCTCGATCTCGGAGGGGAAAAGAAATTGCATACGAGGATCCCAACCTTCAAATTCAATCCACCGATGATGAGATCGAGGCTCAGCCCCAACGCCCTCCGATCCCCGAAACGCAAGGAAGTATCGATGCGATTACTTCTAAGGTTCGGGAAAATCCTCCTTTAAAATCGTCTATTTTCACTAAACATTTTGAGAATGTCACACTTTCGTCGGGAGAAATGCGTGCAAAATGCAAGCATTGCAATGCTTTCTACAAATTCCAAGCCGGCGGCGACTATGGGTCGTTGAAATGACATGTAGAAATGAAGCACCCGACGGAATATGAGGTTGACTGGTCTCAAATACAATTATCTAGATTTTCTAGTGGTAGTAGTACTGATTCCGGTTTATTTTTATATTCGGATAATAAATTAAGAGAATCATTAGCTAAATTTGTTTCCGTAGAACATCTTTCTTTTAGTTTTGGATCTAAATGCACATTTGAACATTTTTGTAAATAATCTCTTAATCCTACTGCTAAACGTGTACCTAGGACTACACTTACTCGTACAATTAAAAGATTAGTAAAACAAGAAAAAAAATTTAATTGAAGAATTTAGTAAATTAAATAATAATGTTTCTTTATGTTCCGATATTTGGAGTGATCATTGGCAAACTCATTCTTATATGGGTGTAACATGTCATTGGATTGGTAACTCTTGGATCCTTCAAAAAAAGATTATTAGCTTATAGAGTTTTTGATGAATCACATACTACTCATAACATTACACAATTATTACACATAGTTTTAGAAGAATATGGATTGACTCATCAAATATTTTCAATATCATTAGACAATGTTAGTTCTAATATCGCTTCAATAGATGAACTAAAATTTATTTGTCAACCTGTTATTGGTGATTTATTTTTTCATATTCGTTGTGTATGCCATATTTTATATTTATGTGTTCAAGATGGATTAAAACTTTTACAAAATTATATTCAACCAATTAGAATCGCAATTTCATACTTATGGTCTCATCCATCTAAGATGAAACAATGGAGTAGATATTGTAAAGCTAATGGAATGAGACCTAAAAAATTTCCACGTGATGTTCCAACACGTTGGAATTCAACATATTAATTATTACAAGATTCTTTTCAATATAAAGATTTATTATGTTTATTATTTGCACAAAATAGTAATACTAATATATATTTATTTTTCACAACAATGGAATATTTGTAGTAATATTTGTGAAATTTTAAAAATTTTTAACGATGCAACTGAATAACTTTCTGGTGTTTATTATCCTACTGCTCATTTAATTTTAGTGAATTTTTTAGTATAATATTAATATTAAATGAGCATGTAAATGATGAAGCTTTAACTTTATGTATAATAGCTATGAAAACTAAATGGGAAAAATATTTTTATTTAATTCCTGAAATTTATTTAATTCCATTTGCTTTAGATCTTAGATTTAAATTAGAAGTTTTATAAGAAATGTTAACTTTATATTATGACGCTTTAATTCCTATTAAAGATTCTTCCTCTCCGGATTCAGCTAATATTGTATATAATATTAAAAATTATTTATATGATCTTTATAATCAATATTATGTTAAATATGAAACACAAACTAATATTTCTGAAACATAACAACCTACTACTACTAATTTAAAACTTACAAAAGCACAACTTTTATTAAAAGAACGGACGAAACGTCCACGAGGATCCTCAAGTTCCACACAGGAACTTGAGAATTATTTTACGACTTCTTTTGATTTTAATGAAGCAGATAGCGAAGACTTCGATATCTTAAAGTGGTGGTCACAGAAGGCTCAAAGCTTTCTCGTTCTCTCCGTGATCGCAAAAGAAATTTTAACTTCTCCAGTGTCAACTGTTGCTATGGAGCAGACGTTCGGTGTCGGCGGCAACATATTAGATGAACGACGATCAACTCTGTCTCCCGACTCATTGGAAGCTCAAGCATTACTTGATGATTGGACCAGAGCCGAGAAGCGAATCCAAGGAATGCAACTTTCAAAAGACGAAGTCGAAGAATTTGATACCGAAGGAACAAATACAACGGGAATGGGAGGAAATGGAAGTGAGTGAGAAAGGATAAAAATGTAAAAAATGTAAAAGGGTAAAAATGTAAAAGAACTACGTGGGCTTTGATTCCCTTACACCCTAAGGGGATACGTAGGCAACTTATATAAGTGCAAGCCCTTTTTATAATAAAATTTATTTTTTTAATTTAATTTTTAATTTTTTTTAATATAATAATCTTGAATCGTGGCAATCCTAGAATACACAGATGTGTCTCTGACCCTCAACTGATAATATCCGGACCGCAGATCAATCCTAGAATACATAGATGTGTCTCTGAGCTGATCAAACAAATCCTCAATCCGTGGCAGGGGGTACTTGTTCTTGATAGTCATGGTATTCAACTGTCTGTAGTCGATGCACAACCTCAAAGAACCGTCTTTTTTCTTCACGAACAGACTGGGGAACCCCAAGGTGAAACGCTCGGTCTAATGAATCCCCTATCCAATAACTCCTGGAGCTGGACCCTTAGCTCGTCCAACTCCCTCAGTGCCATGCGATATGGAGCTTTTGATGCCGGCGAAGTCCCCGGTATCAGCTCAATAGTGAACTCCACTTGCCTCTTGGGAGGTAAACCTGGTAGCTCCTCCGGGAATACATCCTGATATTCTCGGACCACAGGAACATCCGAGAGCTGAGGGCTACTGCTGTCCTCGGTGCTAATAAGCGATAGTAAAAAGCCCTGATAACCGTGAGATAGCAATCTCTGTGCCTGAAGCGCAGAAATAACTGATATGCCCTCATCCCTGATGCCAATGAAATCCCACGAGGGTTGGTCCGGAGGCCGGAATGTGACCACCCTCGTTTGGCAATCGACAGTGGCATGATAAGCTGTAAGCACATCCATGCCAAGAATGATGTCGAAATCGACTATCTCCAGGACCAACAAATCAACTATAAGGGTAATACTACCGAAATCTAATGGGCATGCTCTGACCTCCTGTGTAATACTCAAAATCTCTCCTAAGGGTAAAGATACAGCTAATTGTCGTAACCTAGAGGTAGGCAATCTACCAATCCTACTCATGAATATCCGTGATATAAAAGAATAAGAACTACCAGTATCAACTAACAGTTCTGCAGGGAAGGCATAAAGAGAAATAGTACCGCGAAATACCGATCCGTCAGCTCGCTGAGCCTCCTCTCAAGTAACTACATAAATCCATCCAGTCTCGGGCGGTGGTGGTGGCAATGTCGGATACTGATGAGGTCAGATCTGCAACTGAGGCTGTCAGATACTGAAGAAGAAGGAGCGGGTTGTGGCTGCGGCTAGGGCATGCGGAAGGGGAGAAAAGAAGGAGTCGGCGCTTGTGGGTCTTGGCTACGGCCGAGGCTTTTAATACAAAAAGGGAGTCTTTTTGCAAAAAGGCCCCTCCCATTCCTCAATTTCACATTAAAACCTTAGGGTTAATGTTTTAACCATTTAACCCCCTCTTTTATTACAATCTACCTCATTAATTTTTAGGGTTAAATTTTTTTACACTCTCGATAACCCTAAATCTTCCAATATATTTTCTAAAAAATTTATTTTACTGGTTTTGAATTTGCCGTATTTAACATTCTCCCCCTCTAATAAAAATTTGGTCCCCAAATTTCGTTAATTACCCACAGCGGATACTAATTAACATCATATAGATAGTATAATGCTGAACGAAATCTAACCATACATACATCCGGTAAACAAGTGAGGATAACGAGCTCTGATCATATCCTCGAGCTGCCAAGTCGCCTCCTCATCAGAGTGATGCTGTCATCCAACCCTAACCAGTCGGATGGTCTTGTTCCGCAACTGACGCTCTCTGTAGCCCAGAATCCATGTCGGAACCTCCTCATACGTCGTATCAGGCTGAAGGGAAACTGATACGTCCGACAGCACATGTGTAGGGTCTGGTACATACCTCCTCAGCATCGATACATGGAATACATCGTGCACTCCAGCAGGAGGTGGTAGCGCCAGACAGTATTCCACGGCTCCAATCCTCTCCAAAATCTGGAAATGGCCAATATATCGTGGAGCAAGCTTACCTCGAAGACCGAATTTCTTCACCCCTTTTGTGGGTGACACACGTAAAAACACATGGTCGCCAATGGAGAACTCCAGAGGTCTCCGTCTCCGATCCACATAAATCTTCTGACGATCCTGCACCTCGGACATCCGCCGTCTGATAGTACGGACCAACTCTGCCTCGTGTTGTGCTCTCTGAGATCATAGCAGTTGGGACTCCCCAACCTCCTCCCAGAGGGTGGGTGTCCGACATGCCCTACCGTACAACGCCTCATATAGTGCCATCTGTATAGCCGCATGATAGCTGTTGTTGTAGGCAAACTCCACTAGATGTAAATGATCCTCCCAGCTGCCTCCGAAATCCACAACACAAGCTCTCAGTAGGTCCTCGAAGGTCTGAATAGTCCGCTCTGATTGCCCGTCGGTCTTCGGATGAAAAGATGTACTGAACCGCAACTCGGTACCCATAGCCCGTTGCAGACTCTGCCAAAAACGTGATGTGAAGCACGAGTCTCGGTCTGATATAATACTCATCGAAATACCATGTAATCGAACAATCTCCCTACAGTATAACTCTGCTAGTCTATTGATGCCCTCAAAATAGGTGTCACGAAAGTGTGGGTCTCAAAATTTAGATATTTGTAAGCTGGAAACCCTTTTTGCAATCAAAGTATGAAAACGTAGTAAAGGGGCCACAGGTCGTATTTTTCCTAGGGCTAGTTGAAATTGTGTGATTCGAGCTTGTATTTATGTGTCGTTTGTGAATTTTGGGTTTCAAATAAAATTGGGTTTTGGGGTTGCAAGCATGAAATGGAATAACGATGAAAAGAAAATAAGCCTAACTCATTGAACTTAAACCAAGTAATGGCAATTAATGAACTTAACCAAATGACACTTTAACCAACTAATGTAAAGCTGCAACCTTTAGGAATCAAATGATACAAAATGCAATGCCACACTACACCTTGTGCTCAACTTCAGGAATTATCATTCAAATCCAACCGAATGTAAACAAGCAGTAACCACTTAATACTAAGTTTCAATGAACACCAACTGCAGAAACTATTAACTGATTTGCAGAAATTGAGGATTGCAATTCAAAGCACACTGAATGCTAAACAAACTGAAATCACGTGCTATAATTCACTAACAATTTGTTTAACTTGCTAATAATCAGTGCTAAATTGTCTCTTGACACAGGAACAACATCTGTATTCTGAAATGCAGGACTGAAGTCTGAATTTCTGAGCAAACCGCATGCAAAGCAAGCAGAATTCAGGTGCACTATCACCCTAATAATCAGGTTTAACTTCAGGAATTGAGTCTTGCAATAATCGAGTGCTAAACAATATGTTGTCAAGAAAGGAAAATGAAACAAAATTCAGATATGGCAGGGTGGCACACAAGGAGAAAGCTGATACAAGGTTTCAGAAATATCAAACTGCAGTTTTAAGTTGATATTTGATGAAGAAAGCAAATCTACAAATGATGTGGAACAAGTGAATGTGAAACAAACAAATCAGAGGCAAGCAAGCAATTGAATGCAGAACAAGATGACTCCAATACAGAAATAAAACGTGCAGAAGTAATCCACTGATGTGCAGAAATGGCAGTTTAGACTACACTTGGATGCAAAGACAAACAAGCACTGATTCAAATGCAATGGAAGTCCATTTCCGAAGCTTCACTGATACAAACTTCGGCACTACAACTGAGAATGGCAGAAAATGAATTGACTTGCAGAAATAGGGATATGCAAGCCTGAACCCTACTGCAGAAATCGTAAACTGAAAACAATGGATAACTAAATTCAGAAACTCAATAACAATTGCTATGCAAATGAAACATTCTGCACAATGAACTCAAAAGATGAAAGCTAAGCTCAATTAATACAAAAATAAGGACATTAAGAAAGGAACTGAGACTCAACAGATGCTGATACGCAATGCAGAAAACAGGGAATTCTGATAGAAACTGATACGCAAAGATTAAGCAAGAAATTCACTGAAATGAAAAGCGATTATCCACTAAACACATTCCCTAGCTATTAAACTAGAAGATTTGAACCCTAATTAGGCAGAAACTAATCAGAAATGAAGACTAGCAGCTGATACAGAAAAATTCAGAAGCAGAATTGGCAGAAATTGAAAACAACAGCTAACACAATGGAAATTGACTAATTAAACTAAATCTCAATCTCTCATCTCAGCTCAAAAATCCCTTGCTGTCACTCAAGGATGAGCCTCGAATTGAGAAAGAAACGATCCATACAAGAAAATTACAGCAGCTGGAATAAAATTCAGAAATGAAGTTACGGCAAAATTTAAACTGCAGCTAAACAACTGAAATAAATAAGAAATCTAAACCCCAATCACTCCATTAGCTCAAGGTCTTCTTGTTGCAAGGGCTGGCCTCGAACCCCTAAGCTCAGTAATTCACTGGGGAATTGAATCTGTAGTTGAGTCGAGCTTAAACTCTGTTCAAGATGGAAAACCCAATCGATTTCTTCAATTCAACCTTGTCTGATTGAACTGAAGGTGCGGGAATGAACCAAGCAATCTAGGGAACCCCTCTAGATAGCTCGGATTGGTGTAGGATGGAACAAAGCTGAATCGAAGCAATCCAATGCAGAGCTGAGGAAACCCTCACTCAGCTCTGTTCTTGCCCAATTCCGAGCTGAAACCTCCACGGATTGCTCTCCCCAGTGACCTCGAACTTGATCTAATGAAGAGTTGAGGTGGTCGCGCCCCTTGGATTGAAGAACTTAGCTGAAGAAACGAAGAACACGCGAAGAAGATGGAAACAGGGCGGCGGAGACGCGACGAAGCTAAAGGCTGAGGAAATTTTGATTAAATACTTAACAATGGACGGCTCAGATTGATTTGAGGAAATCCAACGGCTAATCTTCATCCGATCTGACCCAAACTTTGATGATGTTGATCAAGGGTCAGGATCTGCCTCGTGGTAGCTCGGATCCTCTAGATGTGCAACGAATGGTCCAGATCAACCTAATTTTTGAATGGACGATCTAGAACCCTCTGAGCTTGATCCAACGGTTGAATGAGCTCTGATTGGGATAAACCTTCAGATCTTGATCAGAGTGCCTGATCAGCCCTAACCCTAGCTTGGATTGCTTCAGATGGTCCTGGATGGCTCAGATCTAGCCGCTTTTGAATCGGACGGCCCAGATTAATCCGAAGCTTGATAACTCGATCCGGGTCCACTTCCGACTCAAGTTTGACCCAGTATGCCCTAGGTCCATGATCCTTTCATGCCTACAAAAATAGATCAAAAATTTAGTGGCCAAATAATCCAAATATGTAAAGATTTGCAATTAAGTCCAAAATAAAGATAAGTCCAAGAACCTAGGGTAAATTCACAATTAAGCAAGTAAAACATGTGTCAAAAATGGATTTTAGCAACTAAAATAATCAATAAAATGGTACTTATCATCTATCCAGGGAGTCTGTCCTCCGAATGGCCAAGAAGTGTGCGAACTTGGTTAATCGATCAACGATCACCCAAATCGCATCATGCCCTCAGTAATCCTACCACAAGGTCCATGGTAATATGTTCCCATTTCCACTCGGGAATGGGAATCTTCTGGAGTAGTCCAGCAGGTCTCTGGTGCTCAACCTTAACCTGTTAACAAACTAGGCATCTCGCTACAAAATCCGCGATGTCTTTCTTCATGCCATTCCACCAATAGGAACGCCTCAGATCTCGGTACATGCGGGTCCCACCCGGGTGGATAGCAAATCAGGAGCGATGAGCCTCCTGAAGTAACTCCTCTAGGACCGGATGAGACTCAGGTACACATAATCTCTCTCGGAAGTAAAGAATACCTTCGTCATCTCTGGTGAACTTAGTCTGCTGTCCTGAATCTATCTGGCTACCAAGGAACTGCAGGTGCTGATTGCTGGCCTGTGCCTCTCGAATCCTCGTCCGGATCGACGACTGAGCAACCATAGTCACAAGAATACCCTGTTCAGTCTGTCTCTGCTCCTCTAAGCCCAACTTTGAAAAACCCTGAACCAGCTCAGTGACTAATACCCGGAGGCAGGCCAAAGTCCCTCTGGACTTCTTGCTCAATGCGTCGGCCACAACATTAGCTTTTCCTGGGTGGTAGCTAATGGTGCAATCACAGTCCTTCAGGAACTCCATCCATCTCCTCTGTCGGAGATTGAGCTCCTTCTGCGTAAACAGGTACTTGAGACTCTTATGATCAGTGAAGATCTCAAAAGTAATACCGTACAAGTGGTGCCTCCAAATCCTCAAAGCAAAGATAATGGCGGCCAACTCCAAATCATGTACCAGATAGTTCTTCTCATGCTCCTTCAGCTGTCGAGAAGCATAAGATACTACCCGTCCATGCTACATCAGAACTGCGCTTAGCCCCTAATGAGATGCGTTGGTATATAACACAAATCCGTCCTCTCCCGATGGTAATACAAGGACAGGGGCTGACACTAGTCTATGCTTCAGCTCCTGAAAGCTGGTCTCGCAAGCCTCCATCCAAATGAACTTCACGCCCTTCCTGGTGAGGCGTGTTAGTGGCATAGCAATAGTGGAAAAACCCTCTACAAATCGTCGGTAGTATCTGGCCAAGCCCAAGAAGCTACGAACCTCATGGACTGACTTCGGCTGCTCCCAACTGGTAATAGCCTCGGTCTTCTGGGGATCTACTGAGATGCCTCTACTAGATACCACGTGTCCTAGAAAACCGACTGATGATAACCAAAAGGCACATTTGCTAAACTTCGTATATAGACGCTCCCGTCTGAGAGTCTAATACGATGCGAAGATGTTGTGCATGTTCCTCCTTGGAACGAGAGTAGAGTAAGATGTCGTCTATAAATACTATGACGAACCGATCCAGATACTCCAGGAATACGCGGTTCATCAAGTCCATGAACACCGCTGGAGCATTGGTAAGCCCAAATGGCATTACCAAAAACTCATAATGTCCATATCTGGTACAAAACGCTGTCTTCGGAACATCTGACTCTCTGACCCTTAACCGATAATATCCAGACCGCAGATCAATCCTAGAATACACAGATGTGTCTCTGAGCTGATCAATTCTTGATAGTCATGACATTCAACTGTCTGTAGTCGATGCACAACCTCAAAGAACCGTCTTTTTTCTTCACGAACAGAACTGGGGAACCCCAAGGTGAAACGCTCGGTCTAATGAATCCCCTATCCAATAACTCCTGGAGCTGGACCATCAGCTCGTCCAACTCCCTCGATGCCATGCGAAATGGAGCTTTCTATGCCGGTGAAGTCCCCGGTATCAGCTCAATAGTGAACTCCACTTGCCTCTTGGGAGGCAAACCTGGTAGCTCCTCCGGGAATACATCCTGATATTCTCGGACCACAAGAACGTCCGAGAGCTGAGGGCTACTGCTGTCCTCGGTGCTAATAAGCAATAGTAAGAAGCCCTGACAACCGTGAGATAGCAATCTCTGTGCCTGAATAGCAGAAATAATTGATATGCCCTCATCCCTGATGCCAGTGAAATCCCACGAGGGTTGGTCCGGAGGCCGGAATGTGACCACCCTCGTTTGGCAATCGACAGTGGCATGGTAAGCTGTAAGCACATCCATGCCAAGAATGATGTCGAAATCGACTATCTCCAGGACCAACAAATCAACTATAAGGGTAATACTACCGAAATCTAATGGGCATGCTCTGACCTCCTGTGTAATAATACTCAAAATCTCTCCTAAGGGTAAAGATACAGCTAATTGTCGTAACCTAGAGGTAGGCAATCTACCAATCCTACTCATGAATATCCGCGATATAAAAGAATAAGAACTACCAGTATCAACTAACAGTTCTGTAGGGAAGGCATAAAAAGAAATAGTACCGCGAAATACCGATCCGTCAGCTCGTTGAATCTCCTCTCAGGTAACTGCATAAATCCATCCAGTCTCGGGCGGTGGTGGTGGCAATGCCGGATACTGTTGAGGTGGGATCTGCAACTGTGGCTGGGGCTGCTGCACTGACCCTACCACTGGGTACTGAGGCTGATGCATCATAGGCTGATATGCTGGGTGAGTCTGATGCTGAAGTCCTGAAGTCGAACTCTGAGATAAAGCTGGGGTGTAACTGGACTCGTGTCCTGGCATAAAGTAGGCAGGTGCTGGAGGGGCGGCGTGCGGCTGACGAAATGAAGACTGTGTGTTGGATCGAGAGAAATGATAGAGGGGGGGTGAATATCGTTAACAATTTTCGAAAAAGAATTAGAGTAAGTATGCAGCGGAATAAGAACAATCGCAAACACAGGGAGTTTTACTTGGTTCGGAGCCTGGGTCGACTCCTACTCCAAAGCCCACGGTCGTTGACCGTTTACTGAGGGCAATTCTATAATCGCGCAAAGATTCTTACAAAAGTTTACAATTGTAGTACAGTAATAGTATAACAGAAATGAAAAATCAGTTCTTCGTTACCGACGTCCGATATCGGATGTTTCTCAGAGCAGAGGGACGTCGTCGGCGCTTTCGTGTCGAGTTGGAAGGTTTCTGGAGCGAAGCGCAGGAGCAAAAGAACGTAACAGCGTTGGAAGAAGTTGTTCTCAGGCTTGAGGGGTCGAGGGCCTTTTATAGGGTTCTGAGGGCGCCTGGGAGCACGGGGGCGCCCTCCACGTGGTCTATGATCCCCCCTTCTCGCGGTCAGCGAGTTATCCCTTCAAATTCGGGATAATGCCTTGAGGGGGCCGCCCTGGAAGCCGAGGGCGCCCTGGCTGACCTGTTCTGCGGAAGTCTCGGCTGAATAATATTATCCTCTTCGCTGGCTTCAAGTGCGGGGCGCCCTGGTGGCTGGGGGCGCCATGGGTGCTGGGGGCGCCCTGGCTGCTGAGGATGCATGTAAGATAGCGTGAAACATCTGAAGTCCTATGTCTATGTCTAGCTGATGAATCAAGGCATATAGGAGGAAGGTGTGGAATGGTCGCATAGTAGCGATGTCTCTAGTAGATAAGGGGAGAATACATCGGACTATAACTCTATATAGAGCGTAGTCCTGAACCTGTAGGTCGACAGACTGAAATCGTCTGGCCAGGGGTTACCTAAAGAAGTAAGAGTGTAACGTATCTAAGGTAATGTGAGAGTAGGGAGGATCAAAGGGAGGCTCCCTAGGAGGGTAACAAGAGAAGGTGGATTGCAAGAATCGTAGTCCTAGAAATCGGTTGAGTAGTGTAGGTGTGATTGTTAAGGGGATTCCTTGGACAGTGGTGACGAACATGAGACCATCCTGTCTAATTATGTTGTTGTAAAATTCTGCACATAAGGACGTGTTGATTGGATGGGTGCAGAATACGAGATTGTCAAGTTGGTAAAAGTTTATAACGTTCATTGCTAAGGGACATGATTGGGTGAAAAATTATCTATTCAAGTAGCTCGTCTTGATAGGTTTATAGGTCGTACGAGCGAACTTATTACATAGTTCTAAATTTGGAAACCTAGGATCAGGACTAGGTTGGGTACCGGGTTCTGCCTGGTTTGGTCGGCGTCTTTTAAGAGAAGGAATATGCATTTAAAGAAAGTATGAAGGAATTGCATTAAAGAGAATTAACTTAATTAAAAAAAATTATACCGGGCTGCTCGGGGAGGCATTGTTGAAGATGAGAGCTCTAGAGGGTTGCAAGATCTCTTGGAGGGTAGAGAGTTGAAGAGAAGTAGAAGTTTGAGTGTGAGGAGAAGAAGGGGATATGGAGCCCCTTTTATAGGGCAGTTTCGGACGCCCTGTAGTGTGAGGGCGCCCTAGATGGCGTGGGCGCCCCGCCTGGCGAGGGCGCCCTGGCCAGGGCTGTGGCTGCCTTTTGGCAGCTTTCTGCTGTTGAAGGACTATACGGGGGCGCCCGGGAGCACCTGGGCGCCCTGGTCAGCATGTAGTGGCAGAAAGCTGCATTTGACCAGCCTCGGGGCGCCCGCAAGGGTTTGCGCGCCCTAAGGACTGGTTTTTTGACCTGCTAGACCAAATTTGACTTGTTAGACCAGATTTGACCCGATTTGACTCTTTTAACCATGGTTTACCTAGCGTTAAGTCAGTGCCATTCTAAACTAAATGTTTGAAGAGAATGCAGTTATTAAATGAGTTTTCATTGAATTTGTCGTCTCACCCAGTCTAGGGTTATCAATCAAGTTAGCCTTATAGGTTTTGTGAGACAGGTTTTGGTGGATAGAATAAATTAAAGAAATTTGTGATTCGTTTTGAAAAACTTAATTGATTTTGAAAACAGTTGATTTTTAATTTGAAAAATGTTTGAGTCTATAATTAACTGAAAGTTTGTGTTAGATTCGAATTTTACAAAGACTAATTTGAATTTGAAATTCAAAAATTGGCTTCCAGGTCTTGGCGAGGCACTAGGCCTTCTTTGGTCGTAGCCTTATTGGATCATCAACCCTTTCCTTGACAAAACCTTTTAATGAAATTTCATTTTCAAAATTAAACTTTGAAAAATTCTGGTCTAACTAGTTTGGGTCTTGGATCGGTAGCTTCGGCTAGTTTCACCAGTCTAAAGAGACCAAGTATACTTGATCTTATTAGAATTGATTTCCCTAACGTACTATCATCTCACCTCCACCCAATACTATGTTGTCAAGTTTCAGTTAAGTTGGTTCAGTCCTTAAACTAATCATTCCTAAATCTAAGCATGGTAAATTGCAGAAATTAAATAAACAAGCAAACATGCAATTTAAGGACAAAGAAAGTTTATCTAACAATAAATATGATTTTTAATTTGGCTCCCCCTGGACTAAAGCCACGGTAGTGGTTAGGCAAGATGTGAATCTTGTCCTTGGGGATCCAACACTGATTTGATCCAGTTGGTTTGTTCAGGTACAGTTTAGGTACACATGCCTGAACTTTAGGTCTGGATTGGTTCGGTACAGCATAATAGGATCTTTGCCTAGATTTGGTTCTATAGCCTAATCCGGATCGATTTAGAACGGACTTCTGTTTTCCAAGAATCATGTCAAGACCCTTGGAACCAGAAGTGAATCGTTCTAAGGCAGCTCTAAGATCCTTTACTTGAGTTTTCAGGGAGGAATTCTCTTTCTCAAGTTTTTCAACTTGATTAGAGGTTCCTTCATGAACCTTCTCAGTAAAGGGTTTAGAGTCAGCTCCCTCTTTCAGGAGTTTTACTTCCTGTCGGAGGGATTCGACTCGGAGTTTAGCTTTCGCCAAATCTTGAGAAAGATACGAAATAAGTTCATTTAATTGACTTCTATTGAAACAACTTACCTTGATTTCGCCGTTTTCTGAAAAGGTTAGTCTGCCGTCATCCTGTTCTGATTCTGACTCAGTCTCGACTTCTTCTGAGGCGGTCAGGGCTAGTAGGTTTGACTAGGGTGCTTCTTCTTCTTCCTCTGAGGAAGATTCGTCCCAGGTTGCTTGGAGTGCTTTCTTTCTTCTTGTCTTCTTGGTCTCCTTTAGGTTCGGACACTCCATCTTGTAGTGGCCCTTCTTCTTGCACTCGTAGCAGGTCACGTTGGGCTTGTTTTTGTCATTTGCGGGTTCAGCTGGTTCGTCCTTTCTTCGGCTTGTTTTCCGTCTGTTGGTTTGGTTCTTCAATTTTTTATAGTAGCTTCGGGCCAGTCGGACCAGCTCAGGTCGTTCTTCTTCGTCTTCTGAGTCTAAGTCTGAGTTAGACTCGGGTTCAGGTTGAGGCTTCTTCTTTGTTGTCCTTCCAGTTTTTCCTGCAACAAAGGTCATACCTTTCTCGGCCATATTGCAGTTAGTCTATTCGTGTAATTCTAGTTCAGAAAAAAGTTCATCTAACTTTATTTTTGAAAGATCCCTTGAAACTTTGTATGCATCTACCATAGATGCCCACAAAGTGTTTCTTAGGAAAACATTTAGTGCGTACCTTATTAAGTCACGGTTTTCGACCTTGTGACCAATAGTGTGTAGACCGTTCATTAGTTCTTGGATTCGGGCGTGAAGCTGCGCTGCCGTTTCGTTGTCGGTCATTTTGATGGTATACAGCTTGTTTAGGAGCAGATCTCTCTTGCTGATCCTAGTGTCTGATGTTCCTTCATGCAGCTCAATCAGTTTCCCCCACAACTCCTTGGCACTGTTGAAAGGGCCCACCCGGTTCAGTTCCTCTTTTGTTAAACCGCGCTGTAAGGTCTGAGTTGCCTTTGCATCGGCTTCTATTTTGCGCTTCAGAGCGGTGTCCCATTCTGAGTAGGTTTGCGGTACTCCTTCAGCGTTCTTCGGAATCTCCAGTCCGGACTGGATGATTATCCACATGTCCACCTGAGTTTTCAGGTGGACCTCCATTCTGCTCTTCCAGTAGGAGAAATCCTCCCCACTGAAGAGAGGTGGTCTTGCGGTGCTGAAGCCTTCTTGCATAGCCATTTTATTTGAAAAAAATAAATTAACACAAAAAATATCCCAAGACTTGGTCTTGGATTAGTAGTGCGGGATAAAGAGAAAAATATTTGTCGAGGGGTGTTGCACCACCTTCGACTAACGAGAAGAAATTTGAAAATAAATATTAGAAGAAATTCGAACGAAAAAAAAAATCCGAAAAATTTTCAAACTGGTGGTTGCACCAAATTTGAACTTCCCCGCTCTGATACCACTTGTTGGATCGAGAGAAACGATAGAGGGGGGGTGAATATCGTTAACAATTTTCGGAAAAGAATTAGAGTAAGTACGCAGCGGAATAAGAACAATCGCAAACACAGGGAGTTTTACTTGGTTCGGAGCCTGGGTCGACTCCTACTCCAAGGCCCACGATCGTTGACCGTTTACTAAGGGCAATTCTATAATCGCGCAAAGATTCTTACAAAAGTTTACAATTGTAGTACAGTAATAGTATAACAGAAATGAAAAATCAGTTCTTCGTTATCGACGTCCGATATCGGATGTTTCTCAGAGCAGAGGGACGTCGTCGGCGCTTTCGTGTCGAGTTGGAAGGTTTCTGGAGCGAAGCGCAGGAGCAGAAGAACGTAACAGCGTTGGAAGAAGTTGTTCTCAGGCTTGAGGGGTCGAGGGCCTTTTATAGGGTTCTGAGGGCGCCTGGGAGCACGGGGGCGCCCTCCACGTGGTCTGTGATCCCCCCTTCTCGCGGTCAGCGAGTTATCCCTTCAAATTCGGGATAATGCCTTGACGGGGGCGCCCTGGAAGCCGAGGGCGCCCTGGCTGACCTATTCTGCTGAAGTCTCGGCTGGATAATATTATCCTCTTCGCTGGCTTCAAGTGCGGGGCGCCCTGGTGGCTGGGGGCGCCCTAGGCATTCGGGGTGCCCTGGCTGCTGAGGGCACCCCGGCCAGTATTCAGCCGAAGCTCCTTTTGCTTCATTTGTTTTGTGTTCACCTTGGGGGCGCCCGGGACACTCAGGGCGCCCTACTCAGCTGCTGCCTCACTCCTTTGAGGCTCTCTGAGCTGCAGACACTCATTCCTTTGGTCCTGCATCCAGGGTTAGTCCGAAAACAATATAAAGCAGTAAGTTGTTAGTTTTATACAGCCTTAGCTGTCTTGGTTCTGACTTTGGGTTTCCAAAATGGAACCCTAGGTCGAACCGACGCCTACTGTTCCCTCAACGGAGAACACGTCCTCACCTACTCCTCTCAGGAGAGTTTACCTGTCACCAACCGGCTCCTCTGGTTGGACTTTTGCCCAGCAGTCCTTCGCCAGGACTTCAGTACCAGGCTGTCCTTCGCCTGGTGCCTAGCATTCCTTCGCTAGGTCTTGATGACTAGCAGCCCTTCGCTAGTTTCCTAGTAGTCCTTCACTAGGACTTGGTGACTAGCAACCCCTCGCTAGTTGACTAGCAGTCCTTCGCTGGGACTTGGTGACTAGCAACCCTTCGCTAGTTGCCTAGTAGTCCTTCACTAGGACTTGGTGACTAGCAGCCCTTCGCTAGTTGACTAGCAGCCCTTCGCTAGTTGCCTAGCAGTCCTTCGCTAGGGCTTTTCCTGTACACTTGAGTAATATGTTAGAAAACAAATAAGACTTAACTTTTGAACCCTTTGCCATTTATCAAAACACAGGTTTGACTTGGGTGCTGTCTGCACCAACACTGTGTCCTCCGTTCGCCTCTGTGAGATCCTGACTGCCCAGCATGTTCCATCTGACTAGTAGCTCCAGTCCTCTCATTCTGTGCCTTCAACGCACAGTCCCGGCTCCGGTGTCCTGGTAGCTTGCAGTAGTAACACACTGTATGCTCCAAGGCACAGTCTACTATAACGTGCTCTCTGGATCCACAGCGAGTACAGTAAGAGCTGGGTGCAGTATTCTTCCGGCTCGGCTGTGGAGACCGGAAGGATCCTACAGAAGAACGACTCGACTTCTGGGGCCTAGAGGATGCCCCAGAAGTGCCCGAAGCTGCCTGGGTATGGTTGTCGCGCTTCTGTCCAGTGGTCTGCGGCTGCTGAGTCTGAACTGAGTCATGTACGACCTGCTTACCTTTCTTCTTATCTCCAAACAGTCTATGTTGGGTCATCTCAATAACAAGAGCTCGCTCTATCTCCTCTCGGTAGGAGGTAGCAACAAATCCTGACATACGAACCTAAATGTACGCTGCTAAGCCCTAGTGAAACTATGTCATCCTCTCTATGTCATCAGCAATCATATGAGGACAGTACTCTGCTAGACGGTTAAACTTCGCCTCATACTCTAGTACAGATCGATCTCCCTGCTGGAGATTCAGAAACTCCTGTCGCCTCGCCGTACGAAATACCGTTGGAAGATACCTTGCCACAAATGCCTCTCTGAAGGTGTCCCATGTGATGTACTGCTCCCCGATGATAGTATGCTGCGTAGTCCACCAAGTACACGCCTGATCTCGCAGATGATAATTGGCCAGCTCGGCCTTCTCCCAGTTCGAGCATGTCACATATCGAAAGGTGCTCTCTAATGTCCTGATCCAAGCTCGGGCCACGATCGGATCCGATCCCCCATGAAATAACGTGAACTGGTCCTTTACGGACTTCGCTAGCATCGGAATCCGGGCTCGATCCATAACGCCACCTATAGAAGCAGATACCACAGGGGGCACAGTGGGGAATACCGGAGCAGGGACCATGGATGGAGCCGTCGGCAGGATCGGGATGTCCACTGCGGGTGGTATCGTAGGTACTGCAGGAAATCCGGGGGAAGCTATCGCAGGTGAGACTGAAGGGAGCACCGAGGCCTGCATCATAGTCGGAGCAGTGGGATATGCTAAAGTAGTTATAATCGGAGGAGCAGTAGAATACATCGGAGTCGGCATCCCAGGTAGAACGGTAGAGTAGAATGGAGCCGGTACTGCCGGTGGAATAGTCTGATAAGATGGCCCCGACACTGCTGATGGAACAGTAGGATAAATCAGAGCAAGTATAGGCGTCTCCGATGGAATAGTAGGGATAACCAGAACAGGTACCCCCGAGGTACCTACCGGATGCGTCGGAGCAGTCGCCAGAGAAGAAACAGTAGGATATGTCGGAACAGGAGTCACCGACGGAACAGAAGGGAAAACCATAACAGATCCCACTGGTACTGGATCTGTCAGAGGGGTACTGCTGTTGACCCGGTGACTAATACCGGAGCGGATACAGCAGGAGGAATAGTAGGGACTACTGCTGGAAACGGAGGGGGAACCCTCTGAGTCTGGGAATCCTGGC
This sequence comes from Boesenbergia rotunda, assembly GCA_024364735.1. Taxonomy (NCBI): domain Eukaryota; kingdom Viridiplantae; phylum Streptophyta; class Magnoliopsida; order Zingiberales; family Zingiberaceae; genus Boesenbergia; species Boesenbergia rotunda. Next base: position 180,139 of record JAGFNQ010004298.1, read on the forward strand.
CCCCCGGAATATCCTGCTGAGTTTGGCTATGACTAACAGACTCTGCCTCAGTGGGTATCTCAGGTGACTTTGCAGCCTGAGACTCTAAAATCCTCTTACGTGGCCATCCCGGACCACGTCTCGGCGCAGGAACATATGCACCCCGAGTCATACATGTTGAATTATTACCAAGTATTACAAATAAGATCAAATGGTTAATTTTACCAATTTACCTATTTGCCGTCTGGAGAGGTCCTGCCGTTGCCTAGTCCCAAAATGCAATCACATCGATAAAACTACTCCGAACAAATCTGAAAAGACTCACAAAATAAGTAGGCATCACAAACCTACGCTCTGATACCAAAATAAATTGGTATCAGATAAACACTGTAAATCCACAAGTCCTCATGGTATCCGACAACTTGCACTCTGATACCAAAAATAAATTGTCACGCCCCGAGACCTAGGAGTCGCTGATCTAGTAGAAAATCGGACAGCACTTCTCCTGTCCGGCAGACAATTTACACATTCATACAACATATAATGCATCACCGCGCAGTTTAAATGGGCCTCAGGCCTCAAATCCAAACAGAATAACCATATATCTGACAAAATAATCATAAAACCAAAACACGAACTTACCTGAGCTGCCAGGGGGCAGGCACGCAGCAAAAACTACACACACAGTCCAACATAGGACTCAAAAGTACAATCCCATAAAACCATCCACAAACTACAAGTCCACGATAATCCAATACAACGAAATAAAACATAACATGGTCCAAAAATAGAAAGTAACTGATAAAAACCAAATCGGATGTTGTCACAAGCATAGGACTAGCGACTCAGACCCTCCTGGTAGATATCAACCTGAAATCAGAAAATATGGCAACGGTGTGAGTCCAAATAAACTCAGCGGATACTCATACAGATATGCATAGTAGGTTATACTAACAATAAGAGTCTACGCTGATACAGTCTCATATAAACAATAGAAAAGGGTATACACTGAATGAAGGTACATACCAAAATCCATCTATCCTGCAGAGGAGTAAAATAAATCCCTATGGAACAAGTATAACACATAATTCAAAGTAAACAAGTCTCCAGTATATGAATGTCAATCAAGTGCAGAAATCAGATGCAGCAAACAATGTATGATGCAAAATATGCACATGGTGCAATGATATGAGTCACCCCTGACACCAGTCAGATCATCTTTCGCCTATCATAAATGGACGTCCGAGTGGGTAGAGCTATGACAACTGTACGCACCGTGCTATCACTGCTCCTGAGTGACCGAGTGGACAGGATACTGGCGGAGGTCACTCTCCTACCCCAAGCAATGGGGGAGTCTCGCTCTCATCTTCTCGTGTCTCAGGACGAGAAGGGATCCCTGGCTACTACCATGCCCGGAACCACCCTCTAAATAGTGGCCGAACGGAGCAATACAGGGCAAATGCACACAACCTATGGTAGCCACTATCCCTGAGTGGGTGTGTGTGCATATCCTCATGTAACTGACGATGGGCTCAGACTACATAGGAGTCGATGATCGTCAGCATGCAACAATGCAAGGATGGTGCATGACCCAAATACATACAACACCCACCAAGTCCTCAACTAACACCTCAGTGTGTTAGGTATCGGTCTGAATCCTATATCATGGGATACAAGTAACCTACTAGGTATAATAACGAAATAACTAATGATCCATCAATGTCAAATGCGAGGGAACATATCGCTACATCTATGCACATATATATACACATAACAACTATTGAAACTGTATGTAGCTAAAAGGGGAATAACCTCAAGGATAAGCCACAGATATCAAGTACAGGTATACTAAAGCAGGTATAGCATATAAACTCACTGTTAACTATAACAAATCATGCATAGCAATACGACAATATCTAAAAGATAAGTCAAGGGTACCCGCCTCAATCGTAAGATGCTCGTATCAAAAAGAACCTCCCGGCTAATAATCAGCAATGCTAAATCCAATTAATGCCCTGTATTAAAGGCATAACGTTTAGCTACCATAATATGTAATTTATAGCTAAACAAGCTATCTCAATTTATTAGGATCATCTTAGCTATCCTGTCTCGTTTGGTTAACCCTAATTAAACGATTAGTCCTTAATTATTTCAAGCTTCCCAAGATTAGATTCATGTTAGGTTCCCGGAACCCGAATCATCAAGTTTAGGTTATTAGGTTTAATCTAAAATTAACCTTACAGTACCAACATGAATACTAATCCCAATAACGCCAAATCATAAAGTAAAGCTCAGTATGGCATAACCATATCCATACAACTCACAACCAAATATTAACACTTCCAATCTACCATAAGCTAACCTCTGTTCCCAAATGGAGCTCACGGCAACAACCTGGAAGCAACCATCAAACTTCTAAAATAGAGTATTTCCTTTAGATTCAAACATCCTACAGATAACAAGGATAAATCCCAATAGAATCCAAGATCAACCATCACCAATACAGGAAGAACTTGAACTCACTTGAAATGGCACGCCCACTCCCTGCTTCAATCCGGAAATTAGCTAATGAATCCGTGGATATCTTCTTCCCAGCAACCCCTCATAAATCTCTAGATTCATTCCAGAGGATTTAAATTATCCATCGTAGCAGGGAAGGAGAAAATCGATCCCTGAAACAAATTCGAATATGGTATCACGACCTCGGCACAGAACACATAAATTGATCCACAGAAGACAAGGTCGAGATTCAAAGCACCAAGAGCTTACCTAGATGAAAGCGATCTCTTGTACTGTTAATCTAAGCATGAAATTCTGAACGAATCTACATTTTGAAAAACGGTAAACACTTACAGTGGATTCAACGTGTCCTTCGTTGTTCTTCGTGCTTGTCGTCGGAAGAACGATCACGAGTCGGAAAGCTCTTCCCCTCTCGGTATCACGAACCAAATCCCTCGAACGCTTTGGATGTTCACTTCTAGAATTCCAAATGCCTTCACTCACACTTGCCTTGAATGAACCCCTAATTAACCCCCTTCTTATATAGGGGAGCAAAGGGGTGTAGAAGGAGTGGAGAGGGAGGGGCATCGAGCCCACTCCCTGCAGCGTGTGCAATAACTACACACGCTGCCACTTCTTACATCTCCCACTCATACAAGTCAAGTCACATAGACAATATAAGAATCAGGTCACAAAGACCATATAGTCACATAGACTAATAGATCATCTAATACTTCATATTTATGAGAAATCAAATACACATGACCGAAACGTGTGAAGTCATTAATAAATATAACGAAATAGGAACCTCCATGTCTAGCCTTCACGTTCATTGGATCACATACATCCGAATGAATTAATTGCAATGGTGAATCAGCTCTAATAGCCTTACCAAATGGTTTCCTTGTTACTTTTCCAGCAAGACAATGCTCACATATGGACAGGTTAATCTTAGCATGAGTGCCCAATAGACCCTCCTTAGCTAATCTATTCATCCGTTCTTGTCCGATATGTCCTAGTCTAGCATGCCAAACCTCCTCATTAATATTAGCATCACTAGTAAGAGCAATGTTTGAAAAACAACTATTAATTCCATAATTAATATCTTGTTCTACATCAAGAACCATGAAACCATTCATTACATAACCACATCCAATTAACACAGAGTTAATACGAAGTTCCATACAACGACTGAAAAAATTTATACAATAGCCTAAATCAAGAAGACTAGTTACAGAAACTAGATTCCGTCGAATTTCAGGAGCATATAGGACATCATGTAGAAACAAGGTACGCCCACCACGAAGGTTGAGTTTGCAAGTACCAATTCCTTTAACTTCAATTCTTGCATTGTTTCCTACATATATCCACTTATTGCCAGCTGGCACTCGACGGTACTCCACGTATGTAGCTCGATCACGAGCTACATGGTTCGTTGCTCCTGAATCTATAATCCACAAAGGATAAGAATCAGCCAACAGCACTGAACTACCAACATAATGCTCGTGAATAGAAAACAAATATGGATCTACCTTTTTCGGCTCAGTGCATTCCCGAGCAAAGTGGCCTTTCTTGCCACAGTTATAGCAAGTCAACTTGCTCTTCGGTTTCTGTCCATATTTCTTTCCTTTAATATTCTTCTTGATTGGGCCTTGCCCAGCAGCAGCAGCTTCTTTCCCTTTTCCCTTTCCCTTTCCTTTCTTGAACCATCTTTTCTTATTCTTGGGTCCAGAGCCTTCAGCTACAAAAGGTTGTCCAGAAATCCTTGCGGATTCTATACGCTCCGCCTCCAATTCAACATGGCGTGAAACATCAATGAAAGTCTTTATACTTTCACTATGTGTAAGGTTCTGTTTCATTGATTCCCAAGAATCAGGAAGGGAACGAATAACTGCTTGAACCTGTTGTTCATCAGTCAACTCATGACCAGCAGTTTTCAGCTCTCGAATCATATTCCCCATTTCCCTCAGATGTTGTGTCATGGAGATATTCGGGCGTTTCTTATAGCTGTCAAACTTGATTGTCAGCTGACGAAGCTTGCTTAAGCTAACTCCACTGTATTTATCTCTCAGGGCAACCCAGACAGCATGAGCTGATGGTAATGGCTCATACTCATACACCAGGTCATCTACCATTGAACTAATCAAAATACCCTTGGCAGTGGAGTCCTTTTTCTTCCATGCCTTATAGGCATCAAGATCACGTCTATGCTGGGCTGTAGAACCATCTGCAGGTTCTACCATAAATTGATTCACAACTTCGAGAACTTCTTGTTCCTCAAGTACATACTGTATCTTAAGGTGTCATATTTTCTAGTTGTCCCCATTTAATTTTTCACCTTTGTTGAGTTCAGCTATTATGTTCTTCGTTGCCATGATCTAACATAAATAAACGCATTATTTAGTTATTCAGTGTAACTTATATGCGTGTAATTAATAACTAACTCATTGTAAATTAGAGTTGGTTTACAGAATCAAGTGGAAACTATGTTCCCACTCATCCTCTGTATATCCAATCTAATAGACATTGATTAGTTATTTTACATACATCCCATCATATGAACTAATCATAAATGAACTTATCATTGAAATGAACTAATCATTAATATGTTTGTTAACTCATAACATAACTTTTTATAGAATAAAACTGTTCATACACAACGACAGTAAACACTACATGACTCTTAAAACTAAACGAGCAAATACTGTTTGTACATAACAACAGTAACAAAGACAAGACTTTAATAGACTAGATAAGCTAGTACCACTCCCACTAGGGCAAACACTAGCGCAGTGGTAAACATTATCCCTTTCATCCCAGATTTTATCTGAACTAGTTCAGCTTCAGGATCCTCCTTAGATTCCACAATTGGATCTCACTCGATTTCCTCAGGATCCCCCTTGAATTCTACAATCAGATCCATCTCTGGATCCTCTTCAAATTCTTCAGGATCCTCTTCCAGATCGTCCTCAGAATCTTCCAAATCCTCTTCTGAAAAATTCTGGCGAAGTAGTTCTCTACACAACTCGGTATATGAGATACGTCCTTCGTAGCATCCCCAGATACATCTTGCAGCTACTTTAGCACACTTCGGCAATGAACTAATCAATGTCATAATCCGGTAGTTATCTAGAACTGGAAACTCTTCATGTTCGAGTTTCCAGAATAGACGATCAAGCCTTCCCATATGCCCTTGGATGCCTAGATGTGGGCGGTAGTCAATCTCCTCTATCTGTTCCCTCAAATGATTCCGTCGCACATCTCGACGAGTCATTGTGGTAATAAATCTCGGCATCTGGAATTGAAATATACAATGTCAGTACAAAACCGACAAACCAGTAACAAAACTGGTTCAATTCAATTCACAATTATGCATAAACCCACAAAGTCATAAACAGATAAAAAAATTTTCTTGATTTGGGAGTTCTATTGACTAACACCTCAGGTTGATCGATTGGGAAATCAAATCCTTAGTCTGGATCCATTATCCTCATTAGAACTAATCTAATCGGACAGGGATAACTTATCTTAATCGTTTGCTCACTTAATTTAAAGTCAAATCTATTGTTTGAACCAAACAAAATGGTTCTGGTTTGTATTAAACTGATCTGATTAAATTAACTAGTGGTTTGAACTAGATCCTGATTTTATTGGATCAATTTGGTCTAGTCAAACCAACTAATGGTTCGAACTAGACATAAATATAGTTGGATCAAGTAGGTCTGATTAAATCAACTAATAATTTCCAATCTATTTAATCAAATTTTGGTCTAGTTCCAATAACCAATACCTAAATTTTAATACAAATTCAACCAAGCAATTAATTAAAGTACAAAGCTAATTAATTAAAAAAAACATGCAATTTTTTTTAATCAACAGATTAAATTCGCTAATTTAATGGAAGCAACAAAAAAAATGCAAATATATATATATATATATATATATATATATATATATATATATATTCATTGGATTAAGTTTGCATGAAAAAATTTCTCTTTTTTTTTTCGAGTTTGCTACTGCTTCGGCCGGTCATTTTTTTTCGTTTTATTTTTTTTCGAGTTTGCTTCCGCCGCCTGCATTTTTTTTCGGCCGTCCAAAGTTTTCACGGCGACGAACGCGGTTAATCGGTAGTGTGCAATACGACCGAGTGGGATCGTCGGTTCGCAATGCTAACAATTATTTTACCGACTCGAAAAAAATCTGCCGACACAAAGTCGACCGACTCGAAAAAAAATCTGCCGACACAAAGTCGCGATTTTCCGGCGAAGCAATTTCATGCTATTTAGAACGAATCTAAGCTCTGATACCATTGTTAATCTAAGCATGAAATTCTGAACGAATCTACATATTGAAAAACGGTAAACACTTACAGTGGATTCAACGCGTCCTTCGTTGTTCTTCGTGCTTGTCGTCGGAAGAACGATCACGAGTCGGAAAGCTCTTCCCCTCTCGGTATCACGAACCAAATCCCTCGAACGCTTTGGATGTTCACTTCTAGAATTCCAAATGCCTTCACTCACACTTGCCTTGAATGAACCCCCTAACCCCCTTCTTATATAGGGGAGCAAAGGGGTGTAGAAGGAGTGCAGAGGGAGGGGCATCGAGCCCACTCCCTGCAGCGTGTGCAATAACTGCACACGCTGCCACTTCTTACATGTACAACCCTAGCTACTCCCAATCGCCATACCTCATGCCTCCCTGCCTTGCCAACGATCGCTTGAAATGTAGGGATGCTAAGAAGCGATGGTAAGGTTTTCTCGAGCTCTCGGCGATCTGGAAGAGAAAGAGAAGTCGGCATTTGGTTGCGGGCTAGGTTCGCGGAGAAGAATGAGGAGAGGGTCGTCGTGGGCCTCTCTGGCGGCTAGGTCACGCGAGGGGAGGAAGAAGAAGGAGCGGGTTGTGGCTGCGGCTAGGGCATGCGGAAGGGGAGAAAAGAAGGAGTCGGCGCTTGTGGGTCTTGGCTACGGCCGAGGCTTTTAATACAAAAAGGGGGGTCTTTTTGCAAAAAGTCCCCTCACATTCCTCAATTTCACATTAAAACCTTAGGGTTAATGTTTTAACCATTTAACCCCACTCTTTTATTACAATCTACCTCAATAATTTTTAGGGTTAAATTTTTTTACACTCTCGATAACTCTAAATCTTCCAATATATTTTCCAAAAAATTTATTTTACTAGTTTTGAATTTGTCGTATGTAACACCAAGAAAAGTTCATTGGGTTTGAATTCCCTAATCCTCTCAACATGGTCCCGCCGGGAACAATTAGTGCAGAACAATGGGCTTCGCCTAATGTCTCTTTTGGGTCCACAATTATGCCTTTTGCGGGCCTCCATGGGCCTTCTCTCGTCGGTTCGAGGGTGGTAACGGGCATAATGGCAAAGGTAGAAAGCACTCAAGAGCTCGGTGCTTCCTCCATGATGGCACAATTTTCTTTACAAGCTAATGTTCCTATAGGTGATCGATCGGTGGTGCCATCTCAGCCACGTTAAATATAACTTAATTTATCGATAAGAAAATGATCACAGTTTTTTTTAAGCTCTTAATCAAGATTCTAACCGAGCAAGACACCTATGACCATGTCATTTTGCCTCTTCCTTTAAATGAAGGTAAGTTTTGAAGTGTTCAATAGATTTCCGTTCAGCCAATTGCTCTAATCTAAAGTTAAAACTTATACAGTCGATCATTAGGTTGAAAAACTTTAATGTCTCATCGGTCGAGTTGATTCAATCAAGTTGAATAAGTTACGAATAATCTCACGGAATTTGAACCACGTATTTAATTAATTCAAATGAAATGTGACCGTTGATAATATGTTCAAAATTGAATATTCAATTGAATTTGATACCGAACAATGTATGTCTCCTTCCTTGGGCAATTGAGCACCTCACCCTCCTCTTGACCCGTCGATTACTGCTAAAAGAACCTAACCCTTTGCCATAACCATCCTTGCTTCCCTCGTGCATGGTGAAATTTGCTTGCATTGTTGTGGGTCAAGACTAGCGAAGTTAAATAGGTTTGTAAAACAAAGCATAAAAGTGATGGTTCAATCGATCACTATAAAGTTAGATTTGTCGCTAAAGGATTCACCCAAACCTATGGAGTGAACTACAGAAGGACCTTTGCTACCGTAGCAAAAATGAACACCATATATAATCCCCTCAAGCATGATACTTAAAACTTAACTTTGTTGAGTAGCCCCTCACAATGCACTTCTTAATTTCAATTTATCTATTGAGTAGTCTGAAATGTCTGATCTGTCTTATATATAGAATACAGACTACATAGTTGGAGACTCCCGAGTTACAAAGTCTAAGTGCAGTCTCCCGATCGGTCCTGCATTTGACGCGCGCAAGTTGTACTCGGATTTACATTCTTTGCACACTCACGCATAAGAAAGAGTCTCTCCCCATATATTTGTTTAATATACTTATGATTTAATTTAAACCAACTAATTAATATACCTTGAAATTTTTAATATAGGACTAAGTCTAGTAATAAAGTCTCTTTTCTCTCCACCTCTTTTTCTATTTACTTATATCCAACAAAATTTATATACCCTGTATTTTAAAACTATTATACAAGGCAGATTCAGAAAGACAAGTTTGATTTAAAAAACATTGGGCGTAACGTCCGGCTATATAATTTTTTTAAAAAAAATGATCCTATTTTAATTTTGATCCTATTTTAATTTAAATAAAGATATTTTGACGCTAAAATAGAAAGTTTAGGAGTTTTCTAACTACGAAACGTGTTTCAGATAGAAAAAAAAATCTTAAAAGTTGGAGCATTTAAAAAATACCCTAATATTGATTCTTTTAATACTATGAAAATTTTCAAATGCCTATAATATTTTCTTTTAATACTATTAAAATTATAATATTTTCAGAATCTTTGGCTAGATGTTCTTAACAATCTTCTAAAGATATTAACTCAACAGTGTTAATTAGTAGACATGAGAGTAACTTCAATTTTAACGCAAGCTATTTTGACAATCTTACCAATGCAGGGACTTTGATCGACACAAATATAATCTCTAAACGGGCATTGCAACTCATAACATCGAAATATATAACCAGTTCTTAAATACAACTCGAAAGGCAAAACAAACTTTTCTAATAAGCATCACATTTGCAATCCATGGAACTGAAGGCATGGTGTTAGCAACCCCTACGAATCTCTTTCCATGTTTAAGTCTAATGAACGAGTCATTGTTCGACAACCGGTATGAACAACGTATTGCCACAATGATTACGATAATCTACCCTCGAGTCAAGTCGATATCGATGTGAGCATTCCTCATATCCAGCTGCCTCGGCCCAGGCCACCCCCCGATGATTGGCGAAGTCGTAAGGTTTGGATTAGGAAGACTAACAAATGTAGTTTGCTCCACTTCAGGATTTGTTTCATTGCTAGCTTTTGCTTTCTTTTTCGCCTTTGGTCCTGCGTAAATGAAACTTCCGACGATTACCTGTAAAAGGCAAAAAGTATACATCATGTGTGGACGAGTGATTTCCAATATTCTATTATAGACGAAATGCCCCTACCTCAAGGTTCCATTTCCTCAAAATATACCCCTCTACATTAACAATTGTATGATTTAGGTGGCAATTTAGAAGGGTACAATCAATGTTTTAGACTTAAGGGGCATTTTGACATTAATAAAACATCCAGGAGCATATTGAAAAAGGCGTTAACCGTCGGAAGGCATTTTGAAAATTACAGTGTGGAAAGGAAAGCACTGGGGAACAAACATCCGGAGCATAGAACTGCACTGACATGAGCATGAAAGCGTACTACTAGCAAGCATATGTAGTTATGTAATAGAACAACTGATGAAGACAGACTGAGTTAAGCAAACCATCATGAGATGAATTCAGTTAGTTATTGTGAAAACTATTAGTCGAGAAGGAAAACCTGTACGGGGGTGGCAGCTACAAGTACTCCTGCTACATTGCCACCAATTACCCGACCATCGGTATTTGAAAGAGAGATGCTCAGTCCTCCGGTTCTGCTCCGTGATCCGCCATTGTCAGTCATCATGTATGAACCAGATAAACAAAGTATTTCAAAACGACCCTGATCAGGTTTGAACCACCGAATTAGTTTTGCTTTGGCAAAAAAAAAAGTCTTAGTAAAAACTTGAGGTTGCTGACAGTATAAAATCTCCTGTTTTGAGGTGATCGAAAGTCTTCTTAAGACAAGTTGCCAAATCATTAAGTTCAATCTTAATTCTATAATAAGTTGTCAAGAACCTTCATAAAAGCCATTCTGAAACTTGCTAGTGCTCGAATGCTCACAGGTTGCAAATACCCTTTCTTTTGCATTACACTTCAACAAATGGAAAGTAATAAATTCAAAGCAAAGGTGGCTCAGAGGAAATGAGCAATTTACAGTTAACTCATGGATGAACTCACCGTGTTCATGGTATGCTAACCAACTACAAAAAGCCTACTACCTAAGATCAAATATCTGATCTACCTCAGCTGATATCTCTAGAGTAAGAAGTTTTACTAAAGTATGTGGAATTGTAAAAATAAGAGTAAATATTAATTAGTTTTCTTAATTAGGTAATCAACTATAAATATGTGAAATAAAAATATTTTATTCGAGTGTGGACGGCACATGAAGACTACTGTCTTTGCATGCCAACAGCAAAAATGAGTAGTGTAGTCGCATGAAGTTCTCCCAGCACTATTAGGCAACAGCTATCTCAGTCGATAAGAGGACTGACTAGCCGTGTCATAAGGTGTTGGTATCATCCTACCACCTTCGTGAATACCAAACAAATTTATCATGTTTCTATTTTGAACAAAAAGATCGAGTATATACCTGAAAAACACATGTCAAATACATATTTTAAGTTTGAATCAGTTATTCAAGGTGCCCATAATGTTAAACGCTAAATAAACACTGCAATATGGAAAGCAGCTACAAAACTCTATAAACAACATTATTTTTGAACCTCGTAAGTGACTGTGCCTGCAGAAGTTCCAGATTGTCGAAGGGTCACAGTGGAGACAGCACCATTTGCTGAGAGGATACAGACAGCCCTTGGTCCCTGCTGTGAAAATGACAGTATCTTTGTCGCAATGTCCTGCATAGTGCATCAGAGATTACTATTAATTGTCGCAGCTCTTTAAAAATGTCAGCCTGTAATATCCGGTTAGTTGGTGGGGAAATGTAGTGCCATGACATATGAGCTTCTAATTTACAAAACAGCGAGACGCCTAGTCTAGGAGTGATATGTTTAATGCAGAAAGTATTTCACCATTTAAATGTATCAGTATAGGTTTCACATTCTGTAAATACATAATTAATATTTAATGCTACCCCTTAAAAGGATGTGATTCAACTTATTGTTTCAGTGGAAAAAAGGGAGCATTCCCAGTTACCTTCATAGCATGCCAATTTACAAACAAAACGGCAGCCCAATAATGCATTGTTACAGTACTCTAACATGGTCAATGTAATATGCCATTGAGAAAAAAATAGGTAGTGTGTCGATTTATAACCTCAGATGCACAAACAGCAACATATGCCATTGGCGGCGACTCCTCGGAAGACACCCAATTCCAAATTTCATACCTCTCCGATTGCGATTATTTTGACATGTAGCATAGTAATGCATTGTTTCATTAAAAAAGAGATCATTCACTGTGACTTTCTTAGCATTTCAATTTAGAAACAAAAAGTGACATAATAACGAATTGCTACACTACTCCTACATGATCAAAGTAGTATGTTGTTGAGACAAAAAAATTTGGTAATATGTCATTTCTAGCATTCGAGATGCACCAATAACAACATACACTACGGATAACCCTGAGAAGAAACCACATTCCAAATTCCATACCTCTCCAACTGCGATAGTTATGACATGCGGGGTAAACCCCATCCCAGCTGAACCAGCAACCCATTCCCCTGTCACACACACCAAGGAGATAATTTCTCAGTTTGTGAAACAATACACGAATCTCCAACCACACAACTAAACCAAACTAAATGCACAAGTGAAGGGGGACTCGTGTCCTAAACAAAACAAAACAGAGGTTTATAATCTCGATTTGAATATTTTAAACTCTCAACAGTAGTTCAGCCTTTTGAGTTTAGTGAAACGATTAAAATAATCAACCTTTTGAGAACTTTAAGTAAAACAAATAGCTACTCTTCCATCAGGTAAAAAGCTGTCTAAACACTTTACTTTTCTTCCATCATATTTCTAACAAACATCAAGAGAAAAGTTCATAGATCATAAAGACAGAAACTATAAACTAGTTTCTAGCATTTAGGAAAAGGCAAGTTTAGATTTTCAACCCACCAAACGATGCTAACTGCTGCTTCCTCCCCGAGCCACGCGGCCGCCCTCTCCCTCGCTTTTGGGACGGTGTGCCAGACCCCGGAGCTGACCCAGGACCGATTCCGACGGGGCCAGAGGGAGCAGACGATGAACTATGGGAGAGCGCCAAAGCTACAGTCCCATCTGGCCCATACTTTCTTGGCCGTCCTCTCTTCCTCTTTACCGGTTCCGCCTGCCTTCCACCTTCCCCCAGACCGCCGCCGCCGTGGGCCGAGGCCGCAGGCGGAGACTCCACCTGAAACGCCCCCGAACCGACGCCGGAGGAATGGATGCTCAGACTATGTGCCGCCAAGTGCAATCCAGGCTGCGAGGCTGCGATCGAACTAGGAATTCCTCTATGAGCTAAGTAATACGGCACCACGCCGGGCATCGCCATGGCGTCTCGTCCATCCATAGACGAACCCAAAAAAAAAAACGCAGCTTTTAGATAACACCACGGATGGCGAAATCTCCTGGTTCCAATCAACTAGCAAATATCAACAAAGGCAAGCCATGAAGTGGAACCCTAGCTCAATGCCATTTCGCCCTCGTCCGGATCACTAAAAGCAAGAAAAGACCTCACCTTTCTCAAACTTTGTCAGCCCTCTTTAATAGCAGGAGGGGAAAAAGCATCCAAAATTTGCTTTTTTTTCGGGGTCGAATGGCGAGAACCAGCCCACCTAGAAGCCGCAAGGGATCGATGCAAGCTTCAGAGGAAGAAGGATAGGGCGCAATTAAGACCCCAGCGGTACTCGAAGGGATTTACCTCCGGGTCTTCGCCTTCCCTCACTCTCTCCTCCCAGCTTCTCTCTCTGTGCGGAGCAGTGGTCACAGTAGCCACAGATGGCAGAGCTCGATTCAGTCATAACTCATAAATGAGGCGATCAAACCCACAGCCCACAGATCAGACGAGAACTCCGTCGAAACAAGAGGCGGAACTGGAAAGGAGAAGAAAGAGTCGCCATTTTTATCATTCTTGCTCGCAAATTTGCTTCAATTTCTTGTACTTCTACCGAGAGAAGAGGGTGAGGGAGACAACATGGTTGACACACTGAGTGATGATAAGATAATTACAGCATTTTCTCCCGTGAAAAATAATAAAATAATAAAATGCCAAAATATGGAAGGAAAAAATAATATATTTGCGATACTTATCCAAAAAAATGAATCATTGGTTGTCACCGTCTTCGCTGTCTGGACTGACACAGCGGACTTCCGCCGCACGGGAACGCAATAATGGAGCTGGCTACGACTCCGAGGACATCTGCCACGTCATCGTGACTTCTCGTCAACAAAAATACTAGATTATACGTTCGATTTTAAGTGAGTCAAAAATCACACCTTTTGTAAGGGCATCCGCAACCGATTAACTCCATTAACGTTATAATACCTACCACCTTATAAAAAATAGGACCCACATATCACATACATATTAACATTAACATCTTCATTCTCTCACAACCGTTTAACATTCAACCCCCATTATTTATGGGACACACATGCCACATACACATTATCTCACATATACCTTCTCTCACATATATATTCTCTCACATATTCATTTTCTTACCTACATATTTTTTACACCTCAATTTTATTTGTTAATTTAAATGATTATTATTTAAAATAAATAATAATTATATTATTAAATATATTTATCATTATTTAAAATTTAAATTATTATTATAATTTTGAAATGATAGAGAACAATATAAAAAAATACACTTACATATAATTAAAAGATAACATATAAATCAACACAAAGTTAAATAATAAAATACAAATTTAGGGATTTTTTTTTATTAAAATAATCGTTCGTGATCGTTTATTAGTCGTTTGGGTGATCGTTGTGTCATTTTTAATCGATTACGGCAACCCCAATCGATTAAAATCACTGTTCCCTATTATTTCACGAGACTCCCCAATCGATTAGAGAGACCCGTAATCGTTTCCCCAATCAAATCTTAATTAGAATGATAATTTTAAAAAAAATTATGTTTTTAAATTAAATCCTTAAAGTGTGTATTTTTTATATTTTTTGAGGATTTAATTGCCTGGACCGATCAGGCAAAGATCGATCCAGGTCAACTTGGACCGATCAGGCTATTCAGGTCATCCATGATCGGTCGCTTGACCGATCAGGATGCCAGATCATATGCGGATGAACACGTTCAAATATCTGAACGCGTTCATCCACGTCAGCACATTAACACCACTCACATTGGTTTTAACGCGCGACGTTGCGGATGCCCTAAGTAGTTTTGTGTTTGAATAATAATTTAAAAAAAATGGTGAATTTATGCGTGCCTGTACAATGGGCGATGTTCGTGTGAATTAAAAAATATACAGAAGAGAGAAAAGAGAAGCAATAATTCATGGCTGTTTTCTTTCCTCGTTCACTCAGGTAAAATTTCATAAGGAAGGACACCTTTTGTAGTTTGGTGGCGTTTCGCACGTGTTCGTCCACTTTTCTGCAAAAGCCTTTGTTTTTTTCTCATCTCCATAAAGATTTGAGGAAAGAGTTTTCAAATTTATCCCATAAACAAATCAAGAAATATGCCTAATTTTGTGCTATAGCACCAGTGTTCATCAATGTGGAACGGATTGAAGAAGCTAAACAAACCAAAATCTTAAGAAAATTTGTTCCATATAGAAGAGTATTTACAAACCTGTGATTCATAATTAGGGTAGAATGGAGACTCTTGTTCATGTTCTACCAATGGAACTATCATATCTTCACTCTCGTACTACAATTTTTTGAGGAGTTTGAAATTTATAGTTATAGCATTTTATTTACAAAATTATTTAATATGATATTAAAAATGAAAAATAATATCTAAATGGAGGATAAGTACTCTAGTTTCCTTGTACAAGAACAAAAGAAATGTATAAAATTATAAAAGCTATAAGGGTATTAAATTAATGAGTCATACCATGAAACTTTGAGAAAGAGTAATAGAAAAAAATTAAGAAATAAGACCATGGTGACCGAAAATCAATTTGGGTTCATGCCTGGAAGGTCGATAATAGAAGCTATACATCTTCTTAGATAATTAATTGAAAAATATCGGGAACAAAAGAAAGATCAACACATAGTATTCATTGATTTAGAAAAAGTTTATGATAGGGTCCCAAAAGAAATTATATGGAGAATTCTAGAAAAAAGATGCGTTAACGTAACATATATTGAACTAATTAAGGATATGTACGAAGATGTAACGTCAAGTGAAGACTTCAAGCGGATTAACTAAAATATTTTCAATAAAGATAAGGTTACATCAAGGATCAGCTGTGAGTCATTATCTTTTTACACTAATCATGGACGTACTCACTGGACGCATTCAAGATACAATATCATGGTGTATGTTGTTTGCAGATGATATCGTTTTGATAGATAAGACACGTGAAGGGGTAAATGCAAAACTAGAATCTTGACGGGAAGCACTAGAAGTGAAAGTTTTAGGCTTAGCAGAGTAAAAATAAAATATATGAAATTTAAGTTTAGCAATATTAGACGTAATGAGACAATTGTTAAGATAGGAGATGACGAGTTGTCTAAAATTGAGAACTTTAAATATTTAGGATCATTTTTAAAAAGTGATGGAGAGATTGAGAGAAATATCTTACATAGAATATAAGTAGGATGGTTAAAATGGAAGTTAGCGTCAGGTGTTTTATGTGATCGTAAAGTACCTATAAAACTTAAAGGGAAGTTCTACAAAACGGAAGTTAGACCTGCTATGTTATATGGTACTGAATGTTGAGCTATGACTCAGACACATGAGCAAAAGATGAAAGTTGCAGAGATGAGGATGTTAAGGTGAATGTGTGGACATACGAAGATAGAGAGAATAAGAAATAAAAACATTAGAGAGAAAGTCAGAATTGCATCTATTGAGGAAAAACTTGGAAAAAGACGTTTGAAATAGTATGGATATGTACTTATACTACCAATAAATGTCCCTGTTAGTCGATGTGAAACTATAATAAATACGCATATTAAATGAAGGAGAGAAAGACCAAAAAAAACTTGGTTGATAATAATAAAATAAGATAAATTTTATTTAAATATAAATAATAATATACTAGGGAACAAAGTCTAATAACGTAGAAGGATCCATATAGTCGACTCCACCTAGTAAAATAAGATTTGATTATTATTATTGTTATAACCTTTGCTTCTAGACATCAAGTATATTGTGTTCCTTCAAATTAGACTTCTCCATTAGCTTCTTTCCATTGGCAATTGCATTACACCGGATTTCTCATCCATTTCCAATGCACAAACACTTGATAAAGATAACGATCACTGGCGTTGCTATAAAGCGAGCCCTGAAAAAGCTTTCAATGTGTCGTTGGTTTAGTAGGTGTCATTACTTTTGCATCCATGATTGTGGTGAATAGTTACAAACGACCCCGCCGTGTTCCTGCTCTCATCCCTCTTCGTTTTTGGAGTTGGGCCATCCGTTCACGGAATGCCCGTCTGGATGGCCCTTTGTCTTGCAGAGCAGTCGTTCATGTACAGAATTCTCTGTGGATATCGCTTCTTGGATGCGGTTCTGGAGCTGTTTGCATAACTCATCCAGTGCGAGCATTGGGAATGGCTCTTCGATAAGCACACCAACCTGAAAGAGTTTCTACCTGGTAAGCATGAATATGAGCCACAGCAGGAACTTCGAAAAAATGGCACGCGAGGGAAAAAAAGTTACTCTTTTGAACCTAATGCTATCTAACTGGTTTGGAATATACAAGAATTTGACAAAAATAAACTTCGAGGACTACGTCTAGTGGTTTTATAGCATCATCTTGTAGATAATAGTGGAGACATTCTACTAGTAGAAGCTTTTTAGTCGTTCTTTGCATTATTGTATCCTTCCGAATTTTAGCTAAGCCATATATTATCTTATTTCACATGTTAATAGTGCCTATTTGGAAATCAGATGCTTCTTAATAATCTCATATCGGATAATTTCCCCTGGCTGATTGCATGTATGGACTAAATTATTGTTTCGTCTTGCCTAAGCAAGACATGATTCCACCATAGTCCACGATATGGAACATCAGCAAGATGATGGCTCCAACTCAAAATGCATCTGGAAGCACGTCACAGAGCGACAGAGCTTCAGTGTACAAGTTTGAAGGGAGAAAGGACGCCTCCTCTGTGACATAGCACAACGAAGAAAAGTTCTCAAGGAACGATGGATGATCAGAATCCTAGGTGTCTCTCTTCTTCCTCTCCTTTCATCTATTTCCTTGTCTTCTTCATCCCCTCGTTATTTGTATCGATGAAGACCAACTCATTGACACACAGTAGACTGACAGAGACTGAAATAGAACCCTTTCAGCCAGTCAATGAAATATGATCAGCATCAGAATGGTATTTTAAATTTGATGGTAAGAGTTGCTACTTTTCTTTTGTTGTGACCTAGGAGAATCCACATTTCTAATTGGTACTAAGATGCAATCTTAACTTGAGAACAGGTCAGGCACGATGACTTCAAATTTACTAACCATGAAAGTTCTAATCATCAATTTCATAAACATTGAAACTATAATTCATGAGGATGTGTTGCTTACTTCTTCAATGCAGAACAAAGATGCTGCACTTATGAAGGTGGCAGGAATAACCATCCATTTGCAATCATCCCACAGTATCACAGGAAGTGTAAGGTGCCACAGGACCAGAAATCTTGATGTTAGCCGCGTGTAAGATAAAGGAATAGGAATACCCATGAGCTGTTCGCAAACACCAACCCCTTCATGAAAACAGCAGAGCTTTGACTCCTACATTAATAAGAGACATTATGAATTTTATTGTCCATAGTATGGGAACTGGTGACTATATTTTCCCTGCACCATGTGAACTCACTACTGCACATGAAGTAGTTAACAGAGATAAAAGAATAATGACACACCATACGACGGTATAAATTTTAAAACAAGAAGAAAAGCACATAAATATTGGCAGTGGGATAGTTGGAGAAATTGGGGGAGATACTGTTCTACCCTCATTAATAGATTACATATGTTATAACTAACAGCATAGCATACAAACATTAGGTGATTACATCAAGAATGCTTCCCCATGAGGATAACAAACACATCTCGGACAAGAACATACCAAGAGGTTGCGTTTTTGTTCATCAATATGTAAGACCTGAATGCTCTGTGAAATAAACTCTATAACGCAGTGTGGATGATGTTTTGACCTCAAAATTACTGCTAGATCTTCAACTTCAAGCAAATTATTCAGGTCCGTTTTGATATCTGAGCCACTAATGACATGACACTGCAGTGTTAAGTTAAATTTAGTATGATTTATATCAACTTAAGCTGAGTCAATCTATTTATTTGGACAGGGGAAGAGACAATTTTGAATCCCAATAAACATGAAATATTAGAAAGTGAAGAATATAAAATATAAATTCACAGACATATTAGCTAATGAACACAAATCACTGTTAAGCCAATTGACGTGGTGAATGAATAATATAGCATGGCCCAAGCCCATAAAGGAAGCATTGCCACAAAGATGAAGCTGTTGTACCATATGAATTAGGAACTTAGCAAGATTCAACAATTATAAATATCAACCACAACAAATAGAACTATGCTTGTCAACAATAGGTAATAAAAGGCAAGGGACACATAGTACTCTAGTGTCAGTGATTTAGGATTGGTAGTGGTTCACAAAACCCAATGGAGTAAATATGTTGGGGCATAGGATGGGTATAATGCATCAAACAAATAGAACAAGTTAGACATGTCAAGCAGGCCCAGCAATACATAAAAGGATCAAATGAGTTAGACAATTCGAAAGAGTGATGAACCGAATGCACTCGAGGAACTAGATATGAATATTCTATATAAGCTGAACAAGTTGCAGATGTGAAGAACCTATTGACTGCAAAGATAAACTTAGTCATATTTATTTAGGGCCCTATCCAGGAGAAAATCTCAGTTTCACCACTGGGCATTGGCCCTCTTTGGTCAAGTTCTTGTGCATGCTTTACCTACCCTGAGACCTCCCATGCCTTAACCATAGTACAATAGAAAATCCTTAAATGCATCAGCAAGAAACTCATGATTCATGAAGTCTGTATAGGTGTTTGATACAATAACTTCAATCCTACACATCCAAAGAATAGTGTAACTAAGAAGTGTTTTCCACAAAAAAAAAAAAAAGGAGTAACTAAGAGTCACTGCGCCCTCATTAAGGGTGAGAACACCACAACACCCTTATTGTTCAGATGAAGACAAGGCAGGTTCTTCAGACGAGCGAAACAATAAATTCGCATCACCCAGAATACTGCGATCAATGAGTATTGGTAATCATTCTTCGGAGAAAGAACAAAAAAAATATTAGAATTTCCATGCCCATAACTTTAGTTCTGATTTGAGCGATATGGTGCAAACATAGTATGTCAATTTAGTGGAAAAGGTTGTGGTTAAGTATTAAAACACATTAAAGATACCATTTTTCAAAGAGAAACAAGAATGTATAGAGTATCAGACCTTGAGAGCCACGGGAAACGCCATGATGTAATTCAACAAGGACTGCTTCACTATAGAATCCTCCTCCGCCCATCTAGTCGACATCACCATCCCCGCTAGCTCGCTGGCGCCGGCCATGATCCTCATCCACGCCTTTCTCCCCTCCTCGAACCGCGAGTAGGATGCCTCGGTCCGGAAGACGAGCAAGAGCGCCAGGGCGGGTGCCGTGAGCTGATACGGCAACGCGGACGACCGGAGCTGGGGAAAGAACCCAGGAGGCAGCCAGGCGTTGGCGACAGCGGAGTTGTAGAGAGTGACGGCGGCAGCGACGGCAGTGAGCACGGAGACAGGCGGGATGAGGGAGAGGATGACGCGTGAGGAGAGGCTGGAGAGGAGGTGGCGAAGGTGGCGGCTGGAGCTGCGGTGAGCGCGCCAGTCGTCAGGGGTGTACAGGTGACGGCGCTTCCGGACGCCCAGCTCCTTCACGGCGTCGGTCCAATCAGAGAACGAGCGGAGAAAGCGAACGAGGGAGGGGGCATCGGCATCGGTGGGCGGATCGGAGCTGGAGCAGAGGATGTGAGGAGCGCGGGGTGTGAGTGGTATTCTTGGGGCAAAGAGGAGGTGGTTGGGATTACAAGAGCGGAAGGGGAATGAATGGGGAGGAAGTGGAATCTTGGCCATTTATTGAATCCGTATGGATGGAATCGCCGTCGTCGTCGCCGGCAGCGGAATCGTCCTGGCGTTGGAAGGGGGGACCGGGGAAAGCAGTGGAGGTGTTCGACAGAATGCGCGAGAGGAGGTTGGTGGAGCCGAGGAGGATAATTAAAAAAATGGCTGTTGTGGAGCAGGCGCTTACACGTTTGTATCATTATTTGTGATAACTGAACAAATAAGAGATAAAACAAAGGGATTGAGGTAAGTTTCTGTAACCTTATCTTATGTGCCCTTAATCAAAGTTTATTTACAAGTAATTAATTATAGAATCAATTGATCAATCACACACAATTTCCTACAATTCCAACTTCATGCAATTTAAGCAAACCAAATGGCAACCTAAACTCTTTCCAACAAAAGAATCAATTGGAATTGGACTTTCAAAAAAAAAAAAGAGACTTCTTCAATGAACACTATTAACACTCATTTGGTAAAGTTTGCAAGAAAATAGAGATCATAATCTAATTCTTCAAGGCATTCTTAAGAGTTCGAATTGTCATCACAAGCTGTTGCCTTTCTCCTTCCACCTCGGCAAACTTCAAGCTTATTTCAGAATATCTTTCCTGCATTTCCTTTAGATCATCTTCCATCGATCTATTTTTCTCTTTTAGAGCAACCATCTTGCTCAATTCTCCTTCAGACAGTGATTTATGCTTCAAGCCAAGGTTTTCAAGCTCCTGGTTCAGCAACGCGATCATGTTCTCCTTTTCATCTCTTCTATTCCTCAGCTCTATTATTTCTTCCTTCAATGATGAAATCTCCTTCTTAAGAATTTCCTGTTCTGAATTCTGCTTTCGAAGCATTGTCTTGTGCCCTTCAATCTCCTCCAAACTCGATTCAAGACACTTCTTACAACTTACAAACTCCTCGTTCTTATCTCTGATCTGCAACTGCAGTCTTTCTGCTTCTTTTGATTTAAAACGTAAAAGATCTAATAGCTGTTTGAGATTCCTCTGGTACTGTCTCTGTAGAGCTGCCAAATCTTCCTTGTTCTTCTCCAGCATTTTCGCCAAATCCCTTCTTTGTGACAGCAATTCACTCACATCTTTCAATGCTTTCCTGACAATTTTTTCGTTCTCGAAGAACACGGACGAAGCTTGCGAAGACAGCCGGGTGAGCTCCTCGCGAAGGCGTTCGGCGATTCGAACGCCGTTCCAGTTCGCTTTGCGCAGGGCTGCCTCCGCTCGCAGGGCCTTCTTCTCTTCTTCCGTCTTCGCGTTCGCCATGGCTTCTACATCCGACTCGAACGATTCGGCTTGCTGCCGAATCTCCCTCTCTAAGCATTCGACATGGGTCTCGAGGTCGCTGATGATTGCTGAATGCTCTGAGCATTCATACTGCACTCTTAGTTGCTCCCGCAGCCGAGTTTGCTCGAGATGACAAGTGATGTCGTGGTTTTCTTGCTTCAAAATTTCGTACTCCAAAGCGAGCTGTTCCATCTGCATTTCCAAATCTTCACGGTCTCGCTTATACAACTCGATCTCGTCGTTGAGGTCGATGATGATCTTCTTCTCCAGCGAGCACGCAAGGCTCGTGTCAGTAGTTCGATCCTTCCGCTCCACCAGCTCGTCGAGATCTCTAACTGCGAGTAGCAGCTCGGAGTTAGCTTCGCGCGTCTTCTGCAGTTGCAAGCGAAGACTCGAGTTCAGATTCTTCTCGTGCTCCAACTCCTGCTTGATTTCTTCCGGCTCGATTGTTACCTTTCGCGACGACTTGAGGGCGTCTCGCTCCTCTTTGAGGCTGCTGATCTCCTGCGAAAGCTCTTGCGCCCTTCTGTTTTCCTTGGCAATTTGCTTTCTCATAGTCTGAATCTCTAGCTCGGACACTTCCACCTTCCTCGTCAAGAGAGAGACTTCTCTGCGGAGTTTATCGACGGTGTCGAATCCTGACTCGCTCGAGCTGTTTACCGACCCGGACGAATCGCCCGAGCTGATCTTGAGCACTGCGGAGTCTCTATGGATGCTTCCGTGAATGAGGTCTGAGCTGCTCTCGGAACTAGCCACTGATGCAGCATCAAGATTGAGAGACTCATCGTAAGTTTGAAACTGAAAATCGAAGGGAAGAACTAAAGTCAAGTTCAGAGAAAAGTGTGACTGATTCAGAAACGCAATCAGGACATGAAAGATCTCGCAACAGGTTCACCTTTTCTTTCATAGTCTCGGTATCGTTCTTGCGACTAGAAGCTCGGACTTCTTCCTCGAGCAATTGGTTCTTCAAGGTTCTTCCTTGTTTCCCTGATGTTGCATCTCCATTTTCTTCAACTTCCCTAATCATCAAAAGAAGAAGAACCAGAAGAAGACGATAAGGAAAAAAAGAAAGACTGTCAAAAGGAGCAAAAATTGTATGCAAATGATTTCTTCAGGCTGTTTTCACCTTTCTCCCTCGCCCTGCATTCTCTGTAAGGTAACCTGCCATTCAAGCAAACCAAATCCATAAAAAGATTGAAGAACATGACTAATAGTACCCCCAAAATAGTTGGAATTAATGAATGCAACTTGACGATAATTAATTACGACGATCGACCTGAGAAGCAAATTGCTCATAATTAAAGCTCAATAAATGCTTACGTGCAAAAGGGCTCCGGCCTTGAGAGGCAGGGAAAGAGAGGAAGGCTTAAAGAACTCGACATAATCTGCAAGGTTAACAATGGCTTCTCCGAGCTGTCCAGATCTGGTTGATCCCTGAAAAAACAAACAAAAAAAAGAATGATTTATTAGCAGAAAATTCAGGAGCCAAAAGATCCGATCCAAAAATTTATCAAAACAATCTCTCATACAGATTCAGAAACCAGAAACTTATAGAACTTGTCATGGATCTTCCCAGTCTTGGGATCACGCTCCAACTTCACTGTTTCATAAACTGGGCTCGACCACCTGCAGGACCCCCCAGAGACCTTCTCCGATCTCACGGCCGACGTCGGCTTCCCGACGTCGAGAGGCACCAAGCTCACCGACAGCGCCGCTGCAGTGCCGGAAACTAGAACCTAACGGCACGATCGGACAATAATGTCAGTGCCAGAATTGCGGGAGGAATTTGATAAAGTGATCGACCGCGCTTACTTGGGTTGCTTGCAGTTGGAATTTGAAGACGACCTTGAGCTTGTTCCTGTCGTTGCTTCTCCATCGAGCTGCTGCGGCCTTGAACATGTTTGATTCGGTATGGTTTGCTCAGTTCTTCATTGGCGGAGATCAGCGAACTGAGCAAGCAATGGCGACCAGGAAAGTGAAATGTTTTGGATTAAAAAATGGCAAATTAAAAATGAAAAACAAGAGGCAGATCTGGAAGAGTTAGTTGATGCAGGTTTGGATAATAATTCAGTCAGAGGAGGCGACGGATTGGATTGAAGGTGGAAATATTGGAAGAGAAGTTAGAGAGGGAATTGTATTGTAATTGCTAATTAGGTAGAGAGGCTGATGGGGGAGTGTGGGGTGGAGAGCTAGAAAAAGTCATAGGCTAGCCAGTGGTCGATCGATTTAGGGAATTTTAATTATATATATATATATATATATATATATATATATATATATATATATATATATATATATATATATATTTTGTTTCGGTATAGAAATTTCAGCACGTAGTGGTAGAAATTCATTCCGACATGAAAAATGATGATGTCAAGATATTGTCTTAGATTTCTTCTCGTAACGCCTTCCCAATGTCACATAACTTTTAGTAACAATTGTTATATAAATTTGTTTATGTAAACCTTAAACCCTAAACCCTAAATCCCATTGGTGACATTTGTTTATGTAACAACTAGGTTTAATGGTAACCGAAGGTAAAAGAATAGAGAAAAACATAATTAGACAATCAATGAGATTTGATTTTTTTTCATTTTTTTTATATTTTTTAATCTATTGATTATGTCAATAAATTTGTAATTTTAGAATTTAAAGATTAAGTTATGATATTAAATAAAAAAATTAAATCGAAAAAATTTAAATGTTCACATGATGTGCAGGATATATATATATATATATTTTTTTTTTGAGTCGATTAATTTTGGAGATGACCAATGAAAATTTCCTATTGATCAACTTTGGAATCGAATAATTTTGGAGGTGGACAGTTTGGTTCCACGAAAATTTCTTATGACCGTCAAGATAAATTAAAAAATACTTATAATAGAGATCCATTTAAGTAACCACGACTTAAATTCAATTCTTAAATATTTGATCCTTCAAATTGGTTGAGATAGACATGCTACATATAGCAAAATGAGGAAGAAAGTTGGGCAAATTAAAAAAAAACAAAAAGAGTGTTTTGTAAAAGAGGTATTTAAAAAAAATATCAAAATAAAATTTAGAAATGAGTAAAATTATTTAAATTTGGTCAAAATTATTATATATTAAAATATTTTTTACTAACTTATTTAAATTATTCAAACTTTTAAATATTTGATCCTTCAAATTGGTTGAGATAGACATGCTACATATAGCAAAATGAGGAAGAAAGTTGCGGGCAAAATTAAAAAAAAAACAAAAAGAGTGTTTTGTAAAAGAGGTATTTAAAAAAAATTATCAAAATAAAATTTAGAAATGAGTAAAATTATTTAAATTTGATCAAAATTATTATATATTAAAATATTTTTTACTAACTTATTTAAATTATTCAAACTTATTTAAATTATTTAAATTTTATATAACAAATATTGTCTATAACTTTATAGTGATTACATTATATCGGTTATGTAGCAATTATTAACAATAGCTACTAATGAGAAAGTGAATAGATGTCATGTCCCGAGAAATCACCTATCCTATAAAAATTGGAAAAAGACATGATATGGTCTTTATGATCTCCACACATATCTGATCTAATTATATAATAATAAAGAGTAAATAAAGAGAAATAAATATCCATCACCACTAATATAAATATATCAGCGTAAAACTAAACTCCAAAATACCTTCCAGGTAAACCGACAAATGCAAATACAGAAAACCATAACATGTGTGATAAATCCACAAAGCATATATAAAGTAAAAGTGCATCCCAACCATAACCAAACAAAAATACGGAATAAAATGAAACCACTACGCGGTAAGTTGGACTGGCAGCTAGGCTCTCCTGGCGGCGTCATCCTGAAAATGAAAAAATAAGTAAACAATTGTGAATCCAGGGGGACTCTTCGGATACAATGGCGGAGCCAGCCTGAGTGATCTATCCGGGCTGATCCCAAACTATGGGCTATGAGCGACACCGACATCATCAACCCGGGCTAGTCTTCGACGTTGACATCGTCGTTAACCCGGGCTAGCCTCCTTTATTTTCTCACATTTTTTCCCTCCCAATAGAAAATTTCCTTTCCACTACCATTAATTTCCTTTCCACTGCCATTGGCTACCCGGGCTACAGCCCGGGTAGCCATGTACATAGCTCCGCCCGTGTTCGGATAGATAAACAGATAGATATACATGGCTGTAAAAAGGTCATACAACAGCAACACGGAAGTAAACATATACAGTCTCAAAGGGAAAATTAGAATACATAAACGGTACACTATATGCAAATATATATCCAAATCAAACTCACATGCAGGGTATGTAGGTCATAAATCTCCGAACCTGAATAGTCACCAGACTATAAGAAAATAAAATACCTCCTGTATATACATGTCATCCAAACACAAACAAATGCAATCAATGCAATCGTGCACATGATGCAATGACATGGTCATCCCTGACGTCAATCAGCCACCGTCACCGGTCATGAGTGAGGTCGAGTGGGTATGACTAGCTATGATAACTGTACGCACTCTGTCATCACTGTTCCTGAGTGACCGAGTGGGTAGGATGTTGGTGGAGGACACATCCATCATCCCAAATCATATTAATCTCCTTGTATCACGGGAAAGAGAAGAGATCCCTATCTGCTACCACGTTCCAGATACCACTACCCATGAATGACCGAGTGGAGCATTGACAGGGTAACTG
Organism: Boesenbergia rotunda; assembly: GCA_024364735.1. Classification (NCBI taxonomy): domain Eukaryota; kingdom Viridiplantae; phylum Streptophyta; class Magnoliopsida; order Zingiberales; family Zingiberaceae; genus Boesenbergia; species Boesenbergia rotunda. Next base: position 207,107 of record JAGFNQ010004298.1, read on the forward strand.
CACATACCCTCCTGATAGTACCAATAATCTATGAGTGGCAGTGAATGCAGATCCTGATATGACTGATGACCTGTCTTGACCACAAGGGAGCTAAGGATCGCTAGTTATGCAATAATGCAAAGATAGTGCATGATGCTAACACACGCACTACCCATCAAACAAACCTCAAAATAACATGCATAAGTCTGAAACATAAATCATGACTTACAAATAACCTACTAGGCATGCAATAATGCTATATATCAATAAATATCAAGTATATAACATACATATTCTTATGCACATGTACTCTAACAGAATAAGAGTATCAAACATTGAGATTGTATTAAGGATAAACTTTGAGTATGTCAAAGGGTCAAACAGTAAGTATCAAACAAGATAAATAAAAGACAGATAAAGATAAATTCTACTACTATGCATAAAAGAAATCATGTATAAAAACCTGACAATATCAACAAAGATAAGTCAAAAGGTACCCGCCTCCAATATAGGTGCTCGTGATAGAAGAAAACTCTCGTCCAGATAATCCGCACTCAATTAGATCAATCAATGTCCTATATCAAAGGACATAGTTATTTAGCTATTTATGCAAGAAGTAACTAGCAATCAAAAATCCTAAATAGTATTAGAGTTAACCTAATCATCCTATTCCACTCAATTACATTTAATTAAATAATTAGCCTATACTTATTTGGGATTAAGTTCTCTTAGTTACCGTCCAAGTCAAAACCCAAGATATCACTTTAATTACCAATTCGATACCTAATCAAACAAGACGATCCTATCGTAAATATGGAACTGAAAACACATTTCTCAATTTCATACCAGGTCAGCTAAAGTAGTTTTGAAATAATTTTGATTAAATTTAAAATAATTTTAATTAAGTTTAACTAAGTTGATAAAAGCATATTTTAATATACCAGTAAAATATAGAGTAAAAGACAATTTGAATATCAAACTTGGTTTGTTTTTGACATTTTAGATACCAAATTTTTAAGACTTTTTGTCTCAAAATTAATACTTTATTTTTATGTTAGTCTAGGGTTCATCTTCCCAATCAGATTATAGTGTTCTAGCTAAAAAATTTAAAAAATGAAAATCCTTAGGGTTCACCTTGCCAATTGGGTTATAGTATTTAATCATAATTTTTTTAAAAAAAATTTGAGGCACCTCCTATTGTATGGTATTAAAATTATTACTTTTAAAATTTGGAACTATAAAAAAGGTAAATGCCTAATTAACTTTGAAACTATAAAAAAAATTTAAAAAGTTTGATATCAGAATCGCTAATTTAGTATCAAGTTTGGGACCTGTAAAGTACTTTAACACAAGAAGTGAGGATCAACTAGATGAAGCAAATGGTGCATATACATAACAATGGCGACTGACTGACAAGGGGAACACATATAACCGGCCCCAAGTCTGTTGATTTTTGTTTAGAATTTCAAATTATATTGAAGAAGATGGTGTATGTGTTTAGTCCCACATTGCTAAGTCAAGAGAGTTGGAATGCCTTATATATCAAGTCATTCCTACCATGCTTAGATGGCTTAGGGGGACCTACACGCATGCGCGGGTTGAGCCCAAACCAGGTGGTTTCAGGGGGTCTGGGCCGGAAATCCATAAACCGGGCGTGACGCACGCGATTATCGCGCGCAGGGGGGGTGCAAATCCCCAGCTCGTGAGCCTAGCGCTTGCGGGCGGCCCGGTTTGGTTTTGCAGATTTCGGTCTGGTTTTCTAAACCAATTTGGTTTTTATTTTTCTTTTATTTTTTTGAGGAATTGCGACGCGATTCTTCACGCGTCGCGCTCGACGCGACTCCTCGTCGCAACTCATCAGAAGAGGCATTCTATTGCCTCTTCAAATCTATAAAAGGAGAAGAAGAATGCAGATTCATTCACTCACTGCTTCTTGTTCTCTCTTGGCGATTCTTTCCTCTTTCGCCTTCTTCTTCGGTCTTTTTGGGTCTTGAGGCTTCGCTTAGTGCGATCTGAGGTTGTCTCCGAAGGCAGTGTTCATCTTGGAGTGCACCTACGAATGCCGCGTGGTTGTCGGATCTTGGGGGAGTTTTATCGGGAGCCTTTGCACCATAGGGCGGCAATCAATTCTCTAAAGACAGTCGGCACGCCGGCGCTTCAACCGGATAACTATTCTTTAACTCGGCTCTTTACTTATCAGATTCCTGCATATAAATATTTTATTATCTACTGCTTTGGTGCATATTACATATTGTTATTCTTTATTACAATTTTAGAGAATTGATTGTGCCTAAGTAGACATGTTAAATATTAGAATGTCGGGGTCTGATGAGGCTAGCGCCAAACCCGAGAGGTTTTCCGGGCAAAACTTCAAACGTTGGCAACAACGAATGAAATTTTGGCTTACTACGCTGGGGCTTTTCTCAGTTATAGAATCGGATCCTCCTTCACCTGATGAAGAAGAACCTGCCCGTAGTGCTTCCACTGAGAGGTTTAAACAGAGGGATTATCTCTGCCATGGGAGAATCATGTCCGCCCTCTCAGACGCACTATTTGATGTGTACTGCTCTACAACCTCGGCCAAAGAGTTAAGGAAATCTTTGGATAAAAAATATAACTTTGAGGTACTCTGGTTTAGAGACGTACACCGTGGGGAAGTTCTTAAACTTCAAAATGGTTGAGGGTAAATCTGTCATTGAGCAGACCCATGAATTTCAAATTTTGATTCACGGTCTTACTGAGGGAGATATGCCGATACCCGAGAAACTTCAAGTCTTGTCTATCATCGAAAAATTGCCTCCGAGTTGGGAAGATTTTGGCATGACACTTAAACACAGGAGAGGTAAAATCTATCTTGAAGATTTAATGATTGCCTTAAATATCGAGGAAGAACATCGGAAGCAACATAAGGATGATGATAAAGGGATGCCTATGGATTTTGCTCCAAAGGCAAATGTGGTGGTCTCTTCTGACAAGAACAAGTTCAAAAACCAAAAAATGAAAAACAAAATGAAACTCAAACCAAAGGTTCAGAAGAAGCATGGGACTAGACCGTGCTGGGCTTGTGGACAAGTTGGACATTTTGCCAAATTCTGTCCTGAACGGAAGGACAAGAAGAAGAACCAAGGCAATGTGCCCAACACCAAGGCGCAGGTCAATGTTGTGACTAGCACCAGCAATGGGTTCGTTTCTATTAACCCCGAACTAAATTTGATTTATCAACCCAATGAGTGGTTAGTTGATACAGGTGCTAATGTGCACTGTTGTGCTGATCGCTCTGTCTTCCTTACTTATCAGGTAATTGAATGCACTTTCGTAACCATGGGGAATCATTCTGCAGCCAGAGTGTTAGGGATTGGACGAGTTGACTTGAGATTTACCTCAGGGAAGATCCTGTCACTGCATGAGGTGCATCATGTTCCAGCTGTCCGACGGAATTTGATTAGCGGGTCAAAATTAGTTCGTGCTGGTTATGAGCTAAACTTCAAATGTAATAAAGTTGTATTGTTACATTTAGGAACCTTTATTGGAAAGGGTTACCTTAATGAAGGTTTATTTAAACTCAATGTTGAAAATACGATTATTAATAAAATTAATGATATTGGTTGTTCTTATAACATTGAGTCTTATGATGTGTGGCATGATAGATTAGGACATGTTAATTTTCAAACTATAAAAAGGATGATGAATCTTGACATGATTCCTAAGCATGCCATAAATGATAAGAAAAAATGTGAAGTTTGTGTGCAATATAAACAACCCCGTAAACCTTTCAAATCAGTTGATAGAAATTCTAATATTTTAGAATTAATTCATACTGACTGTTGTGAGTTTAACGGTTTAATAACGAGAGACCATAAAAGGTATTTCATTACCTTCATTGATGATTACTCTCGTTATTACTATGTTTATTTGCTGAAAACTAAAGATGACGCTTTAGATAAATTTATGATCTTCAAATCTGAAGCTGAAAATCAAACAAATCAAACCATTAAGAGGATAAGGTCTGATAGGGGTGGAGAGTTCACCTCAAACCTATTTCAAAAATTCTGTCAAGATTCAGTAATTCATGAAGTCACTGCTCCATATAGTCCTCAATCTAATGGTGTAGCAGAACGCAAAAACCGAACCCTTGAAGATATGATTAATTCCATGTTAGGTAGTTCTGGGTTACCCAACTTCTTGGTGGGGGGAGGCTCTATACACTGCTTGTCATGTGTTAAATAGAGTACCAATGAAGTCAAGGGATAAAAGCCCATATGAACTTTGGAAAGGTCAAAGGACAACTTTAAAATACCTTAAAGTGTGGGGGTGCCTTGCAAAAGTACTTGTAAAATACAGCAATTCGAAAATTCGGACCAGAAAATTTTTCGAGATTTTTCCGGATAGAGTCTAGGGTTTCCGGCCCTACGGAATGGGCCAAGGGGCTGTATTGTAAAAATATAAAACTTATCAAGGGTTTCGGGTAAACTCTTAAATTTCGAGAGGGTAATTAACTTATCCTTAAAGTTTTATTGAGATGGATTATATTAAATAAAAGGGTCAAATGACTAAACCACTTACCCTAAGGGTAGGATTAAAATTTCTGAAAGATGAGGGGCTTTTCTATAAAAATCCCTCACCTTAAAACCCCTTATTTCTGCTTGCGGCCGCAGCCAAATCGCAGCCACACCCCTGACCCGCGTGCCCTAGCCGCCGCCAGCTAGCCACAGCTCTTCCCTCGCCCCCTCGCGATCGCGTCGTCGCCGGCACAGGAGGCAGCGCCACCAGCCGGAGTACGCGACTCGATGCCCCTTCCTCCTCCGTCGCGTGACCCTGAAGCAGAGCTTCCTCCTCCTCGCCTTCTTTTCTCCTCCGTGTGCCCTAGCTCGCGGCCGACGCCCAGGTCTCCCGTGCTCCCTATGCGACGCGGCCGCCGGTTTTCTCTCATCTCCACGCGCGTATGAGGGCTACCCGTGCCAGCTTCCATTTCTGGCCACAGTCATGTTTTAGGGGAGCAGGGGACACTAAAGCAGGGCTTGAGGTAATTCTTGTTAATTCCTTCTGATCGAAATTGATTGGGACCGCGAGTCATAGGTAAGGAGTAGTATCGAGGTTTCAAGCTTGATGGAAGTTTTCTAATGGGTGTTGATTTCTGTTTCAAATGCATATGTAGAGTTGTGGATGGTCGTCGGCGTGGCTAGCTGGATTAATCAGAGGAATGATTTGGTGCCGCACTTCTGATCTTGGAATGTGCTGTTCTGATCATCTGAGGGAGGAATGGTCATAAGGTGAGTTTTGTTGAATTGGGGTATTGCTATATTTGGTGTATCTTGATTGGCAGTAAATGAAACGTGTTGCTCTGGTGATGTGTTCCTAGATCAGTAGGCGTGGATGTGTTGAGGTTGATTATCAGATCACAAGTAAGAACGATTGATCAGCGAAGGTAAGCTGTGTTTTGAAACCTATTGTGGCTTGGATTAAGCTCTAGTAGTTGATGAGTTTGGTAATTTTGGAGTTGATTTTATTTGTAGGTTGTAACTGTGGAACTTGTTATATTTTGGTGTTGATTGTGGATCAGTTGTATGGGCATAAATCTGATGGAAAACTGACTTGTGAGGTTCGGATAATGTTGGGGCCTTTATGATACTAAGCCATGAGATAGCTTCAGGATAGGAAGCTTAATAATGTTAGACTAGAGCAAGGATTGTTATTAAGAAGTGTAAACCATTTATTACTTGGATTGTTGGCCACGGGATCTGTTGTTTTGATTGTAGCTAATAAAGATGGTAATAGCTAATGTTGCAAGTAGTTGTTGTGTTTGTATCAGATCAGTGATAAGTTTTCTGATGGATCATAGAAGATTGTGTGTGAGTTGGTATTGAAATTAATTTTGGATTTTGTTTTGGAGTTACATGTTGGGGTTTTTGGTGGTGGATTCTATGGATTTTTGTGCCATGTGATACTCTGTTGGATTTGATTAAAATAGCCTTAGGATTGAACCATGGCGGGTGATGGTGATCTGGGTAACTTGGAACAATTAAGGATTTCTCACTTAAGTGTGATTATTTAAATGAAACAGGATAGTTAAGACGATCCTAATTAATTGAGATAGCTCGTTTAGCTGTAAATTTTATATTATTGTAGCTAAACATTATGCCTTTGATACAGGGCATTGATCGGATATATCGTTGCTGATTACCAGATAGGAGGTTCTTTTCTGATACGAGCATTTCGTTTGAGGCGGGTACCCTTTGACTTATCTCTTTTGATATTGTCATGTGATTATGCATAGACTGTTATAGATAGCAGTAAGATTATACGCTATCCCTGTTTAGTATGTCTGTTCTGGATACTTGTTGGTTATCCTTGTTTATTATACCCGTTCTGGATACTTGTTGTTTATCCCTGAGTTATTATACTTGTTCTGGATACATGTGGTTTATCCCTGAGTTATTATGTTGTAGTTTCATACAGTCTCAGGTATTGTCATATCTATATGTATGCTTAGAGATCGTGTTGTATCTCCTGCCTTTGACCTTGAGGGATCTGTAGTTTCCAGTCAGTATACCTTGTAGGTTACCTGTATTTCCTGTTATAGGATTTCAGATTGAGTCTTAGTATACTGAGGACTTGGGGAGGGAGGTATGTGTATCTATCATACACCATCCTTGCATTGTTGCATGCCGGTGATCAGCGACTCCCTTGTGGTTGAGCCTAATCGTCTTCCGGCACATGATATGCACACACGGCCACTCATGGGTTAGTGGATACCGCTGGGTGTGTGCATTTGCTCTGTAGTGCTCCGCTCGTCCGCTCAGGGGTAGTGGTTTCGGAGCGTGGTAGCAAGCAGGGATCCCTTCTCTACCCATAGACCAGAGAAGATGAGAGAGATATCTCCCCCATATATATATGGGGCGGAGCGATAGCTCCACCAGCATCCTGTCCACTCGGTCACTCAGGAGCAGTGATGGCAGAGTGCGGACAGTGTCACAGCTCTACCCACTCGGCCGACACAGTATCGCCTGTCTCGGTGGCTTGACTGGTGTTAGGGGGTGACCATGGCATTGCACCATGTGCATATTTTGCATCGTGCATTGTTTGCTGCACTTGATTGCTGCACTTATTTGACATGCATATTCTGGAGACTTGTTATCTGAGATTATATGTCTATTGATATCCCCTTGGTACTTATTACCCTCTTTACAGGTTAGATGGATTCAGGTATGTATCTACCTCAGTATGTTCAGTACTAGTTTTTCCCTACTGTTGATATGAGACTGTATTAGCTGAACCCTTATTGTTGGTATAACTTTCTATGCATATCTGTTGGGTATTCGCTGAGTTATGGACTCACCCCGTTGCCATATGTTTTTACTTCAAGTTGAGATACTTGGAGTCGCCAGAAGAGCCCAGCAGCCAGTCCCTACCCATCGCAACGACATGGTTTCGTTTTGTACTGTGTAGTGTATTGGTTTATATTTCTTTTAGCGATATGTATATGTCGTATGTGTCGTGAGCCCTAAGGGGTTGTTGTATTTGTTGTTTTGTCATAAGTCGGACCAGTCCGCAGTCAGGTATGTTTATTTTGTGTTTTGGTTATGTTATGTCTTTATTTAGAGGCCTGAGGCCAAATTATTAAACTGCGTGTGTGTTTGGATATTGTATGTATGTGTAAATTGTCCGCCGGACAGGGGAGGTGCTGTCCGATTTTCTATTGGACCAGCGGCTCCTGGGTCTCGGGGCGTGACAATTTAATTTGGTATCAGAGCTCAGGTTTTCGGATACCTTCGGGACTTGTGGATTACGGTGTCTAATGGTTTTACGAGTCTTTTCGGATTTGTTCGGAGTAGTTTTATCGATGTGGTTGTTTGGGACTTGGCGATGGGACCTCTTCAGGCGACAGGTATTTCTTCTGATCTCTTGTATCCCTTATCCTAGTTAGGATGGATAGAAATTCTTTCTTGTTACTGGATCATGTTACTATACCTGTGTATTTGGGTATTGGGTAGAAAATTCTCTCATGATACTATTCCTGTATATTTAGGTATGATTTAGAAATTCTCACATGTTACTATACCTGTATATCTAGGTAGGATTTAGAAATTATCTCGTGTTATCGGATCATGCTACCATTCCTGTATATTTAGGTATGGTTAGAAATTTTTTTCCATGTCATTGGATCAGGTTGTTATTCCTGTATATTTATGTATAGTTAGAAATTCTCTCATTTTATTGGATCCATTCATAGTAGCTCATGGAGCTACAAGTTTTTCTTATGTTGCGTATATCTGGATAGATAAGCTCGATGTCATGTTTTGAGTACATGATCTGCATTGATGCAGTAGGGTAACATTATCTATATATTGTTACGATTAGTAGAGGAGTGATATATTCTGTTTCTTGAGGACTTTGACCATTGATCACTTGTACTCGGTGGCTGATATATAAAGTACATGTTGATGGGTGATTTGATCTAATAGGGAAAGTGTGGAGCTAGTTGCTTGACACTTATGGCTTACTGTTTTTACTTGGTCTGAATAACCAAGCAGGTATCTACGGACTTATGATTTGCGTGGAGGCAAATCACATACAAGACTAGGTCACCTCCGATTAAATTATATCGAGGACGACCTGTTGGAAAATAAAGGAATTGTTTCATTAGTAGGTGGAGATACTCCTGAGAGATAGCATGTCGCTAGCTCCTGGTTACGGAGTAGGACCTTAGAGGGTTTGACCATAGAGTGGAGGAATTGGATTGTATTGGATTACGAGTCAACGATCGGTGTGACTCGCTAGTTGCTACGCTATTCTATGAGAGATCTTGACTCATAGATTGAGTGTATATGGTTGGATAATCTTGATGATACAGCGGGATATACGACTCGCTAGGGCATGAAGGATGTGGAGTTAGCTGTGTCTTTATCTTCCGGTGAGATATGAGACATTAATCAGGAGGTCAAAGATATCCGGTGGTTTTCGGTTATTATACCCCCATCGTGGAGCTAGTACTTCATGGGATGATAAGGATGATGCCATCGTGGATTTTCTCGTTGGGGTTGAGAGGTGGATTGAGATTGACGAATCTCTAGGATATGTTATATTTTGAGGCTTCTATTAGTGGATATGGACATGCTGGATTTTGTAGCTCTTTGATAGATCATTAGATGGATAAATAATCTTTTGGTGGTTGATGGTTTAGGAAGTCTGTTACTGATAGCAGCATATGGTATGACGTATTGGAACGATCTTTAAATTATATGTTATCTTTGTTTATTGAAGGATATATATAAATATATATGACTTGTAATGTTTTGGAGGATGTTATTGACTTGGGGACACCTGGGTGATACTCATGGATTACATGTCTTACATTCGAGCGTCGGAGTATATATTTGACACCAGTGATTCTAGGATTTAGTGCCTTGGATAGTTGTGATGATTGAATGAGTGTTAACCTCTGGATTGATAACTCCAGCTGGCCCATTGCAATGTAACTTTAGGGTATCAGATGAAGTGGTTACTCATGAGGAGTACATACATGTTTTGATGCTAGTATGTGCCGTATGAGGAATGAGGAAATTTGGGGACCAAATTTTTATTAGTGGGGGAGAATGTAAAATACAGCAATTCGAAAATTCGGACCAGAAAATTTTTCGAGATTTTTCCGGATAGAGTCTAGGGTTTCCGGCCCTACGGAATGGGCCAAGGGGCTGTATTGTAAAAATATAAAACTTATCAAGGGTTTCGGGTAAACTCTTAAATTTCGAGAGGGTAATTAACTTATCCTTAAAGTTTTATTGAGATGGATTATATTAAATAAAAGGGTCAAATGACTAAACCACTTACCCTAAGGGTAGGATTAAAATTTCTGAAAGATGAGGGGCTTTTCTATAAAAATCCCTCACCTTAAAACCCCTTATTTCTGCTTGCGGCCGCAGCCAAATCGCAGCCACACCCCTGACCCGCGTGCCCTAGCCGCCGCCAGCTAGCCACAGCTCTTCCCTCGCCCCCTCGCGATCGCGTCGTCGCCGGCACAGGAGGCAGCGCCACCAGCCGGAGTACGCGACTCGATGCCCCTTCCTCCTCCGTCGCGTGACCCTGAAGCAGAGCTTCCTCCTCCTCGCCTTCTTTTCTCCTCCGTGTGCCCTAGCTCGCGGCCGACGCCCAGGTCTCCCGTGCTCCCTATGCGACGCGGCCGCCGGTTTTCTCTCATCTCCACGCGCGTATGAGGGCTACCCGTGCCAGCTTCCATTTCTGGCCACAGTCATGTTTTAGGGGAGCAGGGGACACTAAAGCAGGGCTCGAGGTAATTCTTGCTAATTCCTTCTGATCGAAATTGATTGGGACCACGAGTCATAGGTAAGGAGTAGTATCGAGGTTTCAAGCTTGATGGAAGTTTTCTAATGGGTGTTGATTTCTGTTTCAAATGCATATGTAGAGTTGTGGATGGTCGTCGGCGTGGCTAGCTGGATTAATCAGAGGAATGATTTGGTGCCGCACTTCTGATCTTGGAATGTGCTGTTCTGATCATCTGAGGGAGGAATGGTCATAAGGTGAGTTTTGTTGAATTGGGGTATTGCTATATTTGGTGTATCTTGATTGGCAGTAAATGAAACGTGTTGTTCTGGTGATGTGTTCCTAGATCAGTAGGCGTGGATGTGTTGAGGTTGATTATCAGATCACAAGTAAGAACGATTGATCAGCGAAGGTAAGCTGTGTTTTGAAACCTATTGTGGCTTGGATTAAGCTCTAGTAGTTGATGAGTTTGGTAATTTTGGAGTTGATTTTATTTGTAGGTTGTAACTGTGGAACTTGTTATATTTTGGTGTTGATTGTGGATCAGTTGTATGGGCATAAATCTGATGGAAAACTGACTTGTGAGGTTCGGATAATGTTGGGGCCTTTATGATACTAAGCCATGAGATAGCTTCAGGATAGGAAGCTTAATAATGTTAGACTAGAGCAAGGATTGTTATTAAGAAGTGTAAACCATTTATTACTTGGATTGTTGGCCACGGGATCTGTTGTTTTGATTGTAGCTAATAAAGATGGTAATAGCTAATGTTGCAAGTAGTTGTTGTGTTTGTATCAGATCAGTGATAAGTTTTCTGATGGATCATAGAAGATTGTGTGTGAGTTGGTATTGAAATTAATTTTGGATTTTGTTTTGGAGTTACATGTTGGGGTTTTTGGTGGTGGATTCTATGGATTTTTGTGCCATGTGATACTCTGTTGGATTTGATTAAAATAGCCTTAGGATTGAACCATAGCGGGTGATGGTGATCTGGGTAACTTGGAACAATTAAGGATTTCTCACTTAAGTGTGATTATTTAAATGAAACAGGATAGTTAAGACGATCCTAATTAATTGAGATAGCTCGTTTAGCTGTAAATTTTATATTATTGTAGCTAAACATTATGCCTTTGATACAGGGCATTGATCGGATATATCGTTGCTGATTACCAGATAGGAGGTTCTTTTCTGATATGAGCATTTCGTTTGAGGCGGGTACCCTTTGACTTATCTCTTTTGATATTGTCATGTGATTATGCATAGACTGTTATAGATAGCAGTAAGATTATACGCTATCCCTGTTTAGTATGCCTGTTCTGGATACTTGTTGGTTATCCTTGTTTATTATACCCGTTCTGGATACTTGTTGTTTATCCCTGAGTTATTATACCTGTTCTGGATACATGTGGTTTATCCCTGAGTTATTATGTTGTAGTTTCATACAGTCTCAGGTATTGTCATATCTATATGTATGCTTAGAGATCGTGTTGTATCTCCTGCCTTTGACCTTGAGGGATCTGTAGTTTCCAGTCAGTATACCTTGTAGGTTACCTGTATTTCCTGTTATAGGATTTCAGATTGAGACTTAGTATACTGAGGACTTGGGGAGGGAGGTATGTGTATCTATCATACACCATCCTTGCAGTGTTGCATGCCGGCGATCAGCGACTCCCTTGTGGTTGAGCCTAATCGTCTTCCGGCACATGATATGCACACACGGCCACTCATGGGTTAGTGGATACTGCTGGGTGTGTGCATTTGCTCTGTAGTGCTCCGCTCGTCCGCTCAGGGGTAGTGGTTTCGGAGCGTGGTAGCAAGCAGGGATCCCTTCTCTACCCATAGACCAGAGAAGATGAGAGAGATATCTCCCCCATATATATATGGGGCGGAGCGATAGCTCCACCAGCATCCTGTCCACTCGGTCACTCAGGAGCAGTGATGGCAGAGTGCGGACAGTGTCACAGCTCTACCCACTCGGCCGACACAGTATCGCCTGTCTCGGTGGCTTGACTAGTGTTAGGGGGTGACCAAGGCATTGCACCATGTGCATATTTTGCATCGTGCATTGTTTGCTGCACTTGATTGCTGCACTTATTTGACATGCATATTCTGGAGACTTGTTATCTGAGATTATATGTCTATTGATATCCCCTTGGTACTTATTACCCTCTTTACAGGTTAGATGGATTCAGGTATGTATCTACCTCAGTATGTTCAGTACTAGTTTTTCCCTACTGTTGATATGAGACTGCATTAGCTGAACCCTTATTGTTGGTATAACTTTCTATGCATATCTGTTGGGTATTCGCTGAGTTATGGACTCACCCCGTTGCCATATGTTTTTACTTCAGGTTGAGATACTTGGAGTCGCCAGAAGAGCCCAGCAGCCAGTCCCTACCCATCGCAACGACATGGTTTCGTTTTGTACTGTGTAGTGTATTGGTTTATATTTCTTTTAGCGATATGTATATGTCGTATGTGTCGTGAGCCCTAAGGGGTTGTTGTATTTGTTGTTTTGTCATAAGTCGGACCGGTCCGCAGTCAGGTATGTTTATTTTGTGTTTTGGTTATGTTATGTCTTTATTTAGAGGCCTGAGGCCAAATTATTAAACTGCGTGTGTGTTTGGATATTGTATGTATGTGTAAATTGTCCGCCGGACAGGGGAGGTGCTGTCCGATTTTCTATTGGACCAGCGGCTCCTGGGTCTCGGGGCGTGACAGTACTAGTACCTGAACACAAAAGGAAAAAACTTGGTCCAAAGACTGTAGATGGTGTCTTCTTGGGTTATGCTCAGAATAGTTCTGCATATAGGTTTCTGATTATTAAATCAGAAATTTCTGGAATAGATGCAAATACTATTGTAGAATTTCGTGATGCTACATTCTTTGAGGATATATTTCCTATGAAGACTAGAACACCTCAGTCTATTTCTAGTACTCCTACTAGAGATGACTCTGCCTCCATAGAAGTCCCATTATCCTTAGTGGGTGTACCTTCCTCACTTCACTCTAGATTAGATGAATCTAGTGAGTGTACAGAATTGAGAAGGAGTAAGAGGCAACGTGTGTCTAAGGATTTAGGCCAAGACTATATCACCTATAATATAGAAGGTGACCCTGTGACATATAGAGATGCTATAGCTTCTCCTGAAGCTAAACACTGGAAAGAAGCCATTAAAAATGAAATGGACTCCATTATCTCTAATGTCACTTGGGAGTTAGTAGATTTACCTCCTGATTGCACCACCATTGGATGTAAATGGGTGTTTAAGAGGAAGTTAAAACCTGATGGGTCAGTAGATAAGTTCAAAGCCCGCCTGGTTGCTAAGGGATTCAAACAAAAAGAAGGGATTGACTATTTTGACACTTATTTCCCTGTTACTAGAATTACTATAATCCGAGTATTGATAGCACTGACATCCATATATCATCTTGAGGTCCATCAAATGGATGTTAAAACGGCATTTCATAATGGAGATCTTGAAGAAGAGATATATATGGATCAGCCAGAGGGATATGTAGTTTCTGGAAGTGAGAATAAAGTCTGTAAGTTAGTAAAATCTCTTTATGGTTTGAAGCAAGCCCCAAAGCAATGACACGAAAAATTTGATAGAGCTATGCTATCATTTGGCTTTGATATTAATGACTCTGATAAATGCGTATATACTAAAATGAAAGGTAATAAATGTATAATTTTATATTTATATGTAGATGATATTTTACTTTTTGGATCTAACCTTTCAATTATTAACGAGACCAAGACTCTCTTAAGTGGTAAATTTGATATGAAGGATATGAGTTGTGCTGATGTGATTTTAGGGCTGAAGTTGACTCGCTCAACTGATGGAATAGCAATTTCTCAGGCACATTATGTTGAGAGAGTGTTAGAGAAATATGGCTATAACCATATAAAATCTGTAGTCACACCCTATGATCCTTCAAAGACTCTCCACAAGAATAAGAGTGGCGTGGCTGTGTCTCAATTAAGATATTCCCAAATAATTGATAGTCTAATGTATTTAGCAAATTGTTCTAGACCTGATATTTCATTTGTTATAACTAAATTGAGCAGGTTTACCAGCTGTCCGGACAGAATACATTGGGATGCATTAGACAGAGTACTCAGATACCTAAAGGGTACTATATCCTTGGGCTTGTGCTATGGGAGGTTCCCTGCAGTCCTGGAGGAATATAGTGATGCCAGCTGGATAGCTGACACTGCTGAGTGTAAAGGCGTTACTGGCTATGTTTTTACACTTGGAGGCGATGCGGTTGCTTGGAGGTCTGTTAAACAGACGATCATATCCCGTTCTACATCGATCTGAGGCAGAATTGTGTGCTTTGGATACCACAGTAACTGAAGCTGATTGGCTTAAGGGCCTTCTTACTGAGATTCCCTTGATTATGAAGCCAATGCCTCCTATTTCAGTGAACTGTGATAATCAAACAACAATAGCTCAGATTAGAAGCTCCAAGTATAACCAGAAACAGAAGAGACATGTACAAATAAGATTGAAGTCTGTTCGTGAGCTAGTGTCTCTAGGAGTGGTGTCATTAGACTTTGTAAGTTCAAAAGACAATATTGCTGATCCACTCACAAAAGGACTTGATTCTGAGAAAATCAAGAGATCCAGTAAGGGAATGGGACTGAGGTCTATTCTGGTTTCATCTATAGCGGCAACCCAACCTATCTGATTGGAGATCCCAAGAAGTAGGTTCAATGTGGTATAAACAAGCTATAAGGGTGAACCGTAAGCATAAAATTGATTGAGATATAATCTCAAAAGTCTCTTCCCTGGATAGATGCTTGACTGCTAGTAAGGATGAGCTTAAGGCTCTTAATGAGTTCGAGGTCTTTATGACAGGATGCTTGCAGTACATCCTTGGAGAACTCACCTATGTAAGTGTAACTGTGAGGCTGCAGTGTGGGGGGTCTGGGCAACTCTCCTTAACACTTATAAAACAAGATTCGATGGCATGGCCGTAATGCACCAACCCAGAAGGATTCAACCGTCGCCTGTGATGAGTTGTTGCCAATTGATTTTTACATATTAAAGGTTTAAGATCAAGACTTAGTTCACTTCAAATCTATGTGAATAAGATTGGTTTACTTAGGTGAAAATTCAAACTGGAAGGTATTGTCACTGAAAACTCATTACGACAAAGCCTCAGGACCTATTTTATTTATTTATTTATTTTAATTTGAAATTTGTGGGGGATTGTTGATTTTTGTTTAGAATTTCAAATTATATTGAAGAAGATGGTGTATGTGTTTAGTCCCACATTGCTAAGCCAAGAGAGTTGGAATGCCTTATATATCAAGTCATTCCTACCATGCTTAGATGGCTTAGGGGGACCTACACGCATGCGCGGGTTGAGCCCAAACCAGGTGGTTTCAGGGGGTCTGGGCCGGAAATCCATAAACCGGGCGCGACGCACGCGATTATCGCGCGCAGGGGGGGGCAAATCCCCAGCCCGTGAGCCTCGCGCTTGCGGGCTGCCCGGTTTGGTTTTGCAGATTTCGGTCTGGTTTTCTAAACCAATTTGGTTTGGTTTATTTTTATTTCTTATTTTATTTTTCTTTTTTTTTTTTGAGGAATTGCGCGACGCGCCTTTCCGCGCGTCGCGCTCGACGCGATTCTTCACGCGTCGCGCTCAACGCGACTCCTCGTCGCAACTCATCAGAAGAAGCATTCTATTGCCTCTTCAGATCTATAAAAGGAGAAGAAGAATGCAGATTTATTCACTCACTGCTTCTTGTTCTCTCTTGGCGATTCTTTCCTCTTTCGCCTTCTTCTTCGGTCTTTTTGGGTCTTGAGGCTTCGCTTAGTGCGATCTGAGGTTGTCTCCGAAGGCAGCGTTCGTCTTGGAGTGCACCTACGAACGTCGCGTGGTTGTCGGATCTTGGGGCGTTTTGCCGGGAGCCTTTGCACCGTAGGGCGGCAATCAATTCTCTAAAGACAGTCGGCACGCCGGCGCTTCAACCGGATAACTATTCTTTAACTCGGCTCTTTACTTATTAGATTCCTACATATAAATATTTTATTGTCTACTGCTTTGGTGCATATTACATATTATTATTCTTTATTACAAAGTCAACTTGTAATGGGTGCTAGCCGACCAAGATGATAGTACTTCAAACCTTATCCAAAATTTTGACAATAAGTTTCAAAGCCTTTACTGATCAACTCAATAACTGCCATGCCCGCTGGATCAGATACAAATTAAAAGTGGAACAGATGTGCTTCAGAGGCCATGTGTTTTGTCTCTGTATCCATGTGATATTGTTGTTGGTCCTCCCTTTGTAAAGAGAGATTTTATAGTTTGTGTTGCCCTTCAATTATGCATCTTCATGTAAAGCAACAGTACAACTTCCCCTCCCACGCTTTGTGTTGCTTTCAAACGGCACCTTTTCTGTTCATGTGTGGTGGCACCACCATTTCAAAATTCACTGTTAGGGTTTCTTAACCATGTACTTGAAGGCGGTAGATTAATCCGACCCACGTAGTAAATCTGAATTTGATAGTGACAAATTTAAATTCTTTTAAATAATCATCTAACTTGCTTACCACTAAATAATTTCTATTGAAACAGTTTGCAAACAATTTGTGGGTTTTTTTCCTTTGCAGGAATATTTCAGCCAGCAACTTCGATAGATCCACCTTAACCATCATCACTGTGGTACGATATATTTTAATTATTTGTCATTGAAATCATTGAAGTTGAAAACAGTTTCAGTGTTTTGGCAATTTATCTGGCAAACTAAGTCAAGTCGTTGTTAGGTGTTGCACAGTGTCAAGCAAAGTGCTTTCTTTTCTCGTCGTATGTTTAATTCTTAAATGCCAACTGATGTACTATATATAAATTATTTTTTAAAACATTTTAAATAAAATAAACAATTTAATCATTGAATAACCCACATTCTCATTCGATACAGGGCAATGGTACTCACCGACTGGCGTAGTTGATTCACGTAAAAACATTATTATCAATGGCTCTGGATCGATTTTAAATGGATATGAAATACCTCACTAGCTGTCTGAACTTCTCCTTACATACGTTATTATTGTTATATGAAGTCTTATGTGATTTACATCCCTTCTAGATAGTGATGAGTCGCCCTGAGATCGAGATGGCCATTTCATCTTTTACTACCAATATAAGATAATGGTGCCAATTTAATTTAGATCCTTCAAGTAGTTAACTAGATATCTGAGGATCGAATTATAGTTACGATGCACTATAAGGATTTTTTTTTTCCAGTGGGACGACAACTCTGAAAACACTTGCCGCTTGGATGAGCTTCCACGAGCATTTTTTAATTTATTCTGAGTGGCCGGTGAGAAATTCCATGGAATCGGCAAATCACCTCCAAAATTAGTTACTTCAAAGACTTTGATACATAGATTACAAAACAAATATAGACAGTTTTATCATTCAGGGCTACAGTATATCAATTAGACCTTCTAAATGGTTAATGAGACACCTAAGGTTTGAACTAGTGTTGTAATCTACTAAAAGATTTTTCTTCTTTGGGATAACAAACCCAAGAATGATAGCTGTTTGGATAGGCCTTCGAGAAGGCTTCCATATTTATCTTCGTGATTGATGAAAAGTTTCTATGGAATGGATCGATTATCTCTAAAATTAGCGAATTTGAAATATATATATATATAAAGAGATAATGATATAAACTCATGCGATTGCGATGGCTCATGATTATGATCATTAAAATTATAGAACGTAATTAGATTTATAAATATGAACTCATGATCTCATCTTAAAAGATTAAAGTAGTACTGCTATCTCATCTTTAAAAAGCTAGCTAGTAGAGTACATAAGAGGCAAGGTAAAAGGCAAAAGCAATCAAAAAGAAAATTAAAGCAAAAAGAATAATAATTAAAGAAACGTGACAAAGTGATTCCTTTTAGAGCATAAATCTCAATGTGATCTTAATTATGTGGAATTATCATTTTTGTATACATGAAAACAAGTTGGATGTAAAAAAATAGTTCAAAATAAATTTCTTTAATTTTTTCAATAAAATTTTGATAATTCTAGGGGTATTTTCAAAAAAAATCACTACATACCAATCTCAAAGATCAAATAGATTTACATGAAGAAAAAAGAAACGAAAAAAGCAAACATTAGAGCTACAAGCTCTCAATGCTTTTGTACTTGCACGATTAATGCAACTTTAGGGACTGATGTGTAAAATAACTAAAGCCTAGAAATTAGAAAACATCCCATCTTGTTCCTATAAAGGCAATCCATGTGAGGTTCATAAATGCATGAGGACCAACAAGAATGGTTTATATGCTTGCTACACACCTAAAAACATCAAGCACTCATTAACTCTTCCTCAAATCATAATGTGTCAAAAGCAAACATGAATCATTGGAGGCTTCTTTCTTTGACGATAGTTCGATCGAGAGTTCGATAGGGCAAATTCGATTAGAGATCCGATCAAATTAGGGTAGGGGTTGAGAAAGGTGGCTTGGATGGCAACATGATCCGCACTCTCTTTACCATAGAGAACATGGTCTCATTCAAATTTCAAAGGATAGAGTAAAGGACACTTAACTCTTATAATCTCTCATAATTTTAAAAAGCAAAGTACATCATCTTCCCAAGATAACCTCAATTCTTATGAGCAACTAACTCGTTCTTGTAGCTTGTTAAGTTTATTTTTAGATAATTTGGGCTCAAATTGATTGACCCTAGAAACCGATCTTAAATAGGGCTATCTTGGGCTCTAGCTCAGTCTATATTTTAATTATTATTACATATTTAAATTTTTTACTAAGGTTACTAAAGCTTACCCATTCCACACTCAAAACTCAGCTCACCTCTAATTCTTGAATTTGTCCCTATAACACCGTTACCAAGAGCACCTCACTTTCACATTTCAAAAAAGAATTAGAGACAAACCTAATCTTACTTTGACACAATTTATAGATGAGTAGCCTCTCTCATCTCATTTGATTGAGTCATTCTCTTATTGGGTCATTAAGCCCTATCATCAAAATTTTCATAGAACTAATACCATCATTGGCTCATGAATTTTAATAAACTCTTTTAATGATTTTATTGTGGTAATGAAATTGAGTCAATGGATAATCAAATAATTGCTAAAAGGGGCAAATATAGGTTGATAGAGTCACACAAGCACATTCATTAACATTAAGTAAAAGATAATGAATAATCAAATTAGTCTAACTTGGAATCCACTAGTCAATTTGAGAAGGCAAACTTGACTTGCCCAACTCAATTAAAATAGCCTACCTAATTGAACAGTAGGAACCAATCAAGTTTAGCTAAATGAATTAAGACGTTAAACTATCTAATTTTTAAAAATTATATTTAATTTAATTTGTTATGTAGAAGGGCAAAAACTAATTTTCTCAATTATATAATACTATTTAAATATATTTGTTGTTAACTTTGTAACAAGAATCGCTGGTTTGCCCGAGTGGTTAAGGGGGAAGACTTAAGATCTTCTGCACTGAAGTGCGCATGGGTTCGAACCCCATAGCCAGCAATTATTGTGTTTTTTATAAAAAAATCTCCGTAATTCTTTTTTCTTTATATATTTTTTATAATCTTAGCCAAATTACGTCATAAAATTACCTAAACCTTAAAATTATTAGTTATAATTAAAAAAGTTTGACTAAAACATAGTTGGCCAATTTACATGAGTTAAGTTATTACCCTAAACAACCCCATTAACTAAAAGTAACTAATTTCAACTCAAATATATTTTATAATAAAAGATAATTATATTCATTCTAGAAAATTCTCACAATTTATTTTCAAAGAGAAGTAAATTACAAAATCAACTTATAATCGATCATTATTAAATGACTAGGAGTTTAGAGATGTTTTTTTTAAGAAAAATATTGTAAAAAAAAAATTGAACTATTGTAGAAGGGAAGTTTGAGGTTTATAGTTAAAAAGTGATAATGAAAACTTAAATATGTTTTTTCTTTTGAATATAGAGCTTGTAATAATGATAAAATAATATTACATTATAATTTGTGATTTGTAATATATGGAGGTGTATGATTGATAATGTTGTTTATATATAATATTTTGTATTGTAGAGAAAATATTGTGTTTTTACATTTTTTATATGGTCTCGATGTGACACATTGAAATTATAAAAAATCTCATTTTAAAGTTTAACGATTGAAAATGCTCTTAGAGCATATTACCAATAGTTAGAGCTGTAAATGGGTTTTTTTTATGATCCTAATATATCACATCAATAATATAAAAATTTATTAAAACATCATAAATGATTGTAACTCTAAATGGATTTTTTTTTGTGATCTAATTTGTAGCATGATTTACCTAACTTCATGTATATTACAATAATTTTAAAATAAAAAAGGAAATTTGAATTTTCATCACGGTTCTTAAATTATAAATCTTGAACTTATTTTTTTTTGGATGATTCCAAACTTTTTTTTTTTTTTAACTCCGCCTGTGACGACCTAGTCATGGCCGGTCCCAAGCCCGGATAAAGGAGGAGGGTTGCGTTAGGTTGCCAGCCAGCGTAAAAAAAACTATGGCAGATACTCAATGAATGGATCCATTAAAGTATTATGCTAATGCTAGGATGTTCCCCGGAAGGAACGCGTTGCAGGGTCCGACTGTAACGTCTCGGCAAGGACCGCTACATCTCCAGAACCCGGGTGTAGTGCTAAATATGCAAGGGTTCGCGTTGCAGGGTCCGACTGTAACGTCTCGGCAAGGACCGCTACATCTCCATGAGAACTTGGGTGTAGTGTTAAATAGGCAAGAGTTCTCACACCATAGGTGGACTAAGAATAAACATTATAAGAAAAGTAATAGTCTCAGATTTGGAACATGGAATATAGGAACTCTCACTGGTAAAACAATGGAGGTAGTAGATACAATGATTAGGAGAAAAATTAGTATTTTGTGTGTGCAAGAGACAAAATGGGTAGGTGAGAAGGCAAAAATGATAGAGAACTCGGGTTTTAAGTTATGGTATACAGGAAAGAGTAAAAACAAGAAATGGAGTGGGTATTTTTGTAGATAGTTCTTTAAAAGATGAAGTTGTTGGTGTAGTTAGAAAGGGGGATAGAATTATAGCTCTCAAGATAGTAGTGGCGAAAGAAGTTGTGAACGTAATTAGCATATATGCACCTCAAGTAGGATTAGATGAAGAAACTAAATCAAGATTTTGGAGCGATTTAGATGAGGTATTACAAAACATTCCGCCAAATGAAATGATTTTAATAGGAGGCGATCTAAATGGACATGTCGGAGCGAAAAATGAAGAATATGAGAGAGTACATGGGGGTTATGGGTTTGGAACAAGAAATGAAGAAGGAAAAACTATATTGGATTTTGCGATAGCATATGACCTTATACTAGCTAATACATTTTTTAAGAAAAAAGAAGAACACTTGATCACATTCAAAAGTGGGAATAATAAATCACAAATTGATTATTTTATGGTTAGGAAGAGAGATAGGAAGATTTGTAAAGATTGTAAGGTTATCCCTGGAGAAAGCTTAACTACCCAACATAGATTAGTAGTGTTAGATATACGCCTTAGTTATAATATCAATAGAGGAAAAATATACACGACTCCTAGAATTAAGTGGTGGAAGTTAAAGGATGGGAAGCAAAACATATTGAAGGAGAAGGTAGGAATACAAGCATTAGATGAAATATATAGCGACTCTAAT
This sequence comes from Boesenbergia rotunda, assembly GCA_024364735.1. NCBI lineage: Eukaryota > Viridiplantae > Streptophyta > Magnoliopsida > Zingiberales > Zingiberaceae > Boesenbergia > Boesenbergia rotunda. The sequence continues at coordinate 229,085 of JAGFNQ010004298.1, forward strand.
ACGACATGGGATAAGATGGTATCAAAGTTGAAAATAGTAGCTAAGGATGTACTCGGTGAGTCAAAGGGGCATGCACCACCAAGGAAGGAATCTTGGTGGTGGAATGAGAAAGTACAAGAGAAAGTGAAAGAAAAACGAATAGCTTATAAGGAATTATATATTTGTAAGAACGAGGAAAACTTAAAAAAATATACAATAGCCAAGAAAGAGGCTAAGAAAGCAGTGAATGAAGTAAAAAATAAAACTTTTGAACGATTATATCAAAATTTAGATACAAAAGAAGGGGAAAGAGACATTTATAAAATAGCTAAAGCAAGAGAAAGGAAAACAAGAGACCTTAGTTAAATAAGATGTATTAAAGATGAATGCGATAGAGTACTAGTAAATGATAGCGAAATAAAAGAGCGGTGGAAGATTTACTTTCATCAAACTTTTTAATGAAAGTTTAGGGGACCAACTTGACTTAGGCAATTTAAGTATTTCAAATGAGTATAGAAATTTTAATTTTCATCGGAGAATTCAAACTTCAGAAGTAGAACAAGCTTTGAAAGGGATGCAAAATGGAAAGGCCGTGGGACCGGATGATATCCCAATAGAGGTATGGAAATGTTTAGGGAAAAAAAGGTATTGAATGGCTTACAAAATTATTTAATTTAATATTGAAAACAAAAAAAATGCCTAATCAATGGAGGGTAAGTAGTCTAGTTCCCTTATATAAGAACAAAGGAGACATACAAAATTGTGCAAACTATAGGGGTATTAAATTAATGAGTCATACCATGAAACTTTGGGAAAGAGTAATAGAAAAAAGATTGAGGAAGGAGACCACGGTAACCGAAAATCAATTTGGGTTCATGCCTGGAAGGTCGACAATAGAAGCTATACATCTTCTTAGGCAATTAATTGAAAAATATCGGGAGCAAAAGAAAGATCTACACATGGTATTTATTGATTTAGAAAAAGCTTATGATAGGGTACCAAGAGAAATTATATGGAGAATTCTAGAAAAGAGAGGCGTTAGCGTAACATATATTGACCTAATTAAAGATATGTATGAAGATGTAACGACTAGAGTGAAGACTTCAGGTGGATTGACTGAAGCATTTCCCAATAAGGATAGGGTTACATCAAGGATCAGCTTTAAGTCCCTATCTTTTTACACTAATCATGGATGAACTCACTAGGCACATTCAAGATACAGTGCCATGGTGCATGTTGTTTGCAGATGATATTGTTTTGATAGATGAGACACGTGAAGGAGTAAATGCTAAACTAGAATCTTGGCGGGAAACTCTAGAAATGAAAGGTTTTAGGCTTAGTAGAGTAAAGACTGAATATATGGAATTTAAGTTTAGCAATGCTAGACGTAGTGAAACAATTGTTAAGATAGGAGATGATGAGTTGTCTAAAATCGAGAACTTTAAGTATTTAGGATCGTTCTTGCAAAGTGATGGAGGAATTGAGAGAGATGTCTTACATAGAATACAAGCAGGATGGTTGAAATGGAGATTAGCATCGGGTGTCTTATGTGATCGTAAAGTACCTCTAAAACTTAAAGGGAAGTTCTACAAAACGGCAGTTAGACCTGCTATGTTATATGGTGCTGAATGTTGGGCTATGACTCGAGCACATGAGCAAAAGATGAAAGTTGCAGAGATGAGGATGTTAAGGTGGATGTGTGGACATACGAGGATGGATAGAATAAGGAATGAGAGTATTAGAGAGAAAGTCGGAGTTGCATCTATTGAAGAAAAACTTCGGGAGACACGTTTGAGATGGTACGGACATGTACTTAGAAGACCAATAAATGCCCCTGTTAGACGATGTGAAACTATGATAAATACGCACATTAAAAGAGGGAGAGGAAGACCAAAAAAGACTTGGTTGGCAACAATAAAACAAGATAAATTTTATTTAAATCTAGATGATGATATAGTAGGGGATAGAACTCAATGGCGTAAAAGGATCCATATAGCCGACCCCACCTAGTGGGATAAGGCTTTGTTGTTGTTGTTGTTGTATTCCAAACTTTTTTTTTATTTTATAAATCTGTCATAAATTTTGCATTAAAGATGCTCATACTTCCCCAAATCTATAAATCAGTTCGCTAGTTTTAATGTGGTATAAGGGTCAAAATTTGACAAAGTCAGTATATTTGCCCTCCTCATACACTAACTATAATATCCGAGTTAGTAGTTTCTATGATTTATCCTCTCCATATTGATCTTGGGACTAGTTAACAGGGGGCACCAAAACAAACGATTTATCTTTTATCACCGGTTT